>CM026392.1:60469740-60496515 GCA_014843695.1 Archivesica marissinica
ACAATGTACTACCATCAGTGGGTAGTGTACAATGTACTACCATCAGTGGGTAGTGTACAATGTACTACCATCAGTGGGTAGTGTACAATGTACTACCATCAGTGGGTAGTGTACAATGTACTACCATCAGTGGGTAGTGTACAATGTACTACCATCAGTGGGTAGTGTACAATGTACTACCATCAATGGGTAGTGTACAATGTACTACCATCAGTGGGTAGTGTACAATGTACTACCATCAGTGGGTAGTGTACAATGTACTACCATCAGTGGGTAGTGTACAATGTACTACCATCAGTGGGTAGTGTACAATGTACTACCATCAGTGGGTAGTGTACAATGTACTACCATCAATGGGTAGTGTACAATGTACTACCATCAGTGGGTAGTGTACAATGTACTACCATCAGTGTATACTTTACTACATCAGTGGGTTAGTGTACAATGTACTACCATCGTGGGTAGTGTACAATGTACTACCATCAGTGGGTAGTGTACAATGTACTACCATCAGTGGGTAGTGTACAATGTACTACCATCAATGTAGTGTACAATGTACTACCATCAGTGGGTAGTGTAAATTACTACCATCATGGGTATGTACAATGTACTACCATCAGTGTACAATGTACTACCATCAGTGTACAATGTACTACCATCAGTGGGTAGTGTACAATGTACTACCATCGGTGGGTAGTGTACAATGTACTACCATCGGTGGATAGTGTACAATGTACTACCATCAGTGGTTATGTACAATGTACTACCATCAGTGGTAATGTACAATGTACTACCATCAGTGGGTAATGTACAATGTACTACCATCAGTGGGTAATGTACAATGTACTACCATCAGTGGGTAGTGTACAATGTACTACCATCAGTGGGTAGTGTACAATGTACTACCATCAGTGTACAATGTACTACCAGCAGTGTACAATGTACTACCATCAGTGGGTAGTGTACAATGTACTACCAGCAGTGGGTAGTGTACAATGTACTACCATCAGTGGGTAGTGTCAATGTACTACCATCAGTGGGTAGTGTACAATGTACTACCATCAGTGGGTAGTGTACAATGTACCATCCTGTGTAGTGTACAATGTACTACCATCAGTGGGTAGTGTACAATGTACTACCATCTGGTAGTGTACAATGTACTACCATCAGTGGTAGTGTACAATGTACTACCATCAGTGGGTAGTGTACAATGTACTACCATCAGTGGGTAGTGTACAATTACTACCATCAGTGGGTAGTGTACAATGTACTACCATCAGTGGGTAGTGTACAATGTACTACCATCAGTGGGTAGTGTACAATGTACTACCAGCAGTGTACAATGTACTACCATCAGTGGGTAGTGTACAATGTACTACCATCAGTGGGTAGTGTACAATGTACTACCATCAGTGGTAGTGTACAATGTACTACCATCAGTGGGTAGTGTACAATGTACTACCATCAGTGGGTAGTGTACAATGTACTACCATCAGTGGGTAGTGTACAATGTACTACCATCAGTGGGTAGTGTACAATGTACTACCATCAGTGGGTATGTACAATGTACTACCATCAGTGGGTAGTGTACAATGTACTACCATCAGTGGTAGTGTACAATGTACTACCATCAGTGGGTAGTGTACAATGTACTACCATCAGTGGGTAGTGTACAATGTACTACCATCAGTGGGTAGTGTACAATGTACTACCATCAGTGGGTAGTGTACAATGTACTACCATCAGTGGGTAGTGTACAATGTACTACCATCAGTGGGTAGTGTACAATGTACTACCATCAGTGGGTAGTGTACAATGTACTACCATCAGTGGGTAGTGTACAATGTACTACCATCAGTGGGTAGTGTACAATGTACTACCATCAGTGGGTAGTGTACAATGTACTACCATCAATGGGTAGTGTACAATGTACTACCATCAAGGTAGTGTACAATGTACTACCATCAGTGGGTAGTGTACAATGTACTACCATCGTGGGTAGTGTACAATGTACTACCATCAGTGTACAATGTACTACCATCAGTGTACAATGTACTACCATCAGTGGGTAGTGTAAAATGTACTACCATCAGTGTGTAGTGTACAATGTACTACCATCAGTGGGTAGTGTACAATGTACTACCATCAGTGGGTAGTGTACAATGTACTACCATCATGGGTAGTGTACAATGTACTACCATCAGTGGGTAGTGTACAATGTACTACCATCAGTGGATAGTGTACAATGTACTACCATCAGTGGGTAGTGTACAATGTACTACCATCAGTGGGTAGTGTACAATGTACTACCATCAGTGGGTAGTGTACAATGTACTACCATCAGTGGATAGTGTACAATGTAATACCATCAGTGGGTAGTGTACAATGTACTATCATCAGTGGGTAGTGTACAATGTACTACCATCAGTGGGTAGTGTACAATGTACTACCATCAATGGGTAGTGTACAATGTACTACCATCAGTGGGTAGTGTACAATGTACTACCAGCAATGTACAATGTACTACCATCAGTGGGTAGTGTACAATGTACTACCATCGGTGGATAGTGTACAATGTACTACCAGCAGTGTACAATGTACTATCAGCAGTGTACAATGTACTACCATCAGTGGTAATGTACAATGTACTACCATCAGTGGGTAATGTACAATGTACTACCAGCAGTGTACAATGTACTACTGGCAGTGTACAATGTACTACCATCAGTGGGTAGTGTACAATGTACTACCAGTAGTGTACAATGTACTACCATCAATGGGTAGTGTACAATGTACTACCAGCAGTGTACAATGTACTACCATCAGTGGGTAGTGTACAATGTACTACCATCAGTGGGTAGTGTACAATGTACTACCATCAGTGTACAATGTACTACCATCAGTGGGTAGTGTACAATGTACTACCATCAGTGGGTAGTGTACAATGTACTACCATCAGTGGGTAGTGTACAATGTACTACCATCAGTGGGTAGTGTACAATGTACTACCATCAGTGGGTAGTGTACAATGTACTACCATCAGTGGGTAGTGTACAATGTACTACCATCAGTGGGTAGTGTACAATGTACTACCATCAGTGGGTAGTGTACAATGTACTACCATCAGTGGGTAGTGTACAATGTACTACCATCAGTGGGTAGTGTACAATGTACTACCATCAGTGGGTAGTGTACAATGTACTACCATCAGTGGGTAGTGTACAATGTACTACCATCAGTGGGTAGTGTACAATGTACTACCATCAGTGGGTAGTGTACAATGTACTACCATCAGTGGGTAGTGTACAATGTACTACCATCAGTGGGTAGTGTACAATGTACTACCATCAGTGGGTAGTGTACAATGTACTACATCATGTACAATGTACTACCAGCAGTGTACAATGTACTACCATCAGTGGGTAGTGTACAATGTACTACCATCAGTGGGTAGTGTACAATGTACTACCATCAGTGGGTAGTGTACAATGTACTACCATCAGTGGGTAGTGTACAATGTACTACCATCAGTGGGTAGTGTACAATGTACTACCATCAGTGGGTAGTGTACAATGTACTACCATCAGTGGGTAGTGTACAATGTACTACCATCAGTGGGTAGTGTACAATGTACTACCATCAGTGGGTAGTGTACAATGTACTACCATCAGTGGGTAGTGTACAATGTACTACCATCATGGTAGTGTACAAGTACTACCATCAGTGGGTAGTGTACAATGTACTACCATCAGTGGGTAGTGTACAATGTACTACCATCAGTGGGTAGTGTACAATGTACTACCATCAGTGGGTAGTGTACAATGTACTACCATCAGTGGGTAGTGTACAATGTACTACCATCAGTGGGTAGTGTACAATGTACTACCATCAGTGGGTAGTGTACAATGTACTACCATCAGTGGGTAGTGTACAATGTACTACCATCAGTGGGTAGTGTACAATGTACTACCATCAGTGGGTAGTGTACAATGTACTACCATCAGTGGGTAGTGTACAATGTACTACCATCAGTGGGTAGTGTACAATGTACTACCATCAGTGGGTAGTGTACAATGTACTACCATCAGTGGGTAGTGTACAATGTACTACCATCAGTGGGTAGTGTACAATGTACTACCATCAGTGGGTAGTGTACAATGTACTACCATCAGTGGGTAGTGTACAATGTACTACCATCAGTGGGTAGTGTACAATGTACTACCATCAGTGGGTAGTGTACAATGTACTACCATCAGTGGGTAGTGTACAATGTACTACCATCAGTGGGTAGTGTACAATGTACTACCATCAGTGGGTAGTGTACAATGTACTACCATCAGTGGGTAGTGTACAATGTACTACCATCAGTGGGTAGTGTACAATGTACTACCATCAGTGGGTAGTGTACAATGTACTACCATCAGTGGGTAGTGTACAATGTACTACCATCAGTTAGTGTACAATGTACTACCATCATGGGTAGTGTACAGGTACAATGTACTACCATCAGTGGGTAGTGTACAATGTACTACCATCAGTGGGTATGTACAGTACTACCATCAGTGGTAGTGTACAAGTACTACATCAGTGGGTGTGACAATCCTCGTGGGTAGTGTACAATGTACTACCATCAGTGGGTAGTGTACAATGTACTACCATCAGTGGGTAGTGTACAATGTACTACCATCAGTGGGTAGTGTACAATGTACTACCATCAGTGGGTAGTGTACAATGTACTACCATCAGTGGGTAGTGTACAATGTACTACCATCAGTGGGTAGTGTACAATGTACTACCATCAGTGGGTAGTGTACAATGTACTACCATCAGTGGGTAGTGTACAATGTACTACCATCAGTGGGTAGTGTACAATGTACTACCATCAGTGGGTAGTGTACAATGTACTACCATCAGTGGGTAGTGTACAATGTACTACCATCAGTGGGTAGTGTACAATGTACTACCATCAGTGGGTAGTGTACAATGTACTACCATCAGTGGGTAGTGTACAATGTACTACCATCAATGGGTAGTGTACAATGTACTACCATCAGTGGGTAATGTACAATGTACTACCATCAGTGTGTAGTGTACAATCTACTACCATCGATGGGTAGTGTACAATGTACTACCATCAGTGGATAGTGTACAATGTACTACCATCGGTGGGTAGTGTACAATGTACTACCATCAGTGGATAGTGTACAATGTACCACCATCAGTGGGTAGTGTACAATCTACTATCATCAGTGGGTAGTGTACAATGTACTACCATCAGTGGGTAGTGTACAATGTACTACCATCAGTGGGTAGTGTACAATGTAATACCATCAGTGGGTAGTGTACAATGTACTACCATCAGTGGGTAGTGTACAATGTACTACCATCAGTGGGTAGTGTACAATGTACTACCATCAGTGGGTAGTGTACAATGTACTACCATCAGTGGGTAGTGTACAATGTACTACCATCAGTGGGTAGTGTACAATGTACTACCATCAGTGGGTAGTGTACAATGTACTACCATCAGTGGGTAGTGTACAATGTACTACCATCAGTGGGTAGTGTACAATGTACTACCATCAGTGGGTAGTGTACAATGTACTACCATCAGTGGGTAGTGTACAATGTACTACCATCAGTGGGTAGTGTACAATGTACTACCATCAGTGGGTAGTGTACAATGTACTACCATCAGTGGGTAGTGTACAATGTACTACCATCAGTGGGTAGTGTACAATCTACCATCAGTGGGTAGTGTACAATGTACTACCATCAGTGGGTAGTGTACAATGTACTACCATCAGTGGGTAGTGTACAATGTACTACCATCAGTGGGTAGTGTACAATGTACTACCATCAGTGGGTAGTGTACAATGTACTACCATCAGTGTAGTGTACAATGTACTACCATCAGTGGGTAGTGTACAATGTACTACCATCAGTGGGTAGTGTACAATGTACTACCATCAGTGGGTAGTGTACAATGTACTACCATCAGTGGGTAGTGTACAATGTACTACCATCAGTGGGTAGTGTACAATGTACTACCATCAGTGGGTAGTGTACAATGTACTACCATCAGTGGGTAGTGTACAATGTACTACCATCAGTGGGTAGTGTACAATGTACTACCATCAGTGTACAATGTACTACCATCAGTGGGTAGTGTACAATGTACTACCATCAGTGGGTAGTGTACAATGTACTACCATCAGTGGGTAGTGTACAATGTACTACCATCAGTGGGTAGTGTACAATGTACTACCATCAGTGGGTAGTGTACAATGTACTACCATCAGTGGGTAGTGTACAATGTACTACCATCAGTGGGTAGTGTACAATGTACTACCATCAGTGGGTAGTGTACAATGTACTACCATCAGTGGGTAGTGTACAATGTACTACCATCAGTGGGTAGTGTACAATGTACTACCATCAGTGGGTAGTGTACAATGTACTACCATCAGTGGGTAGTGTACAATGTACTACCATCAGTGGGTAGTGTACAATGTACTACCATCAGTGGGTAGTGTACAATGTACTACCATCAGTGGGTAGTGTACAATGTACTACCATCAGTGGGTAGTGTACAATGTACTACCATCAGTGGGTAGTGTACAATGTACTACCATCAGTGGGTAGTGTACAATGTACTACCATCAGTGGGTAGTGTACAATGTACTACCATCAGTGGGTAGTGTACAATGTACTACCATCAGTGGGTAGTGTACAATCTACCATCAGTGGGTAGTGTACAATGTACTACCATCAGTGGGTAGTGTACAATGTACTACCATCAGTGGGTAGTGTACAATGTACTACCATCAGTGGGTAGTGTACAATGTACTACCATCAGTGGGTAGTGTACAATGTACTACCATCAGTGGGTAGTGTACAATGTACTACCATCAGTGGGTAGTGTACAATGTACTACCATCAGTGGGTAGTGTACAATGTACTACCATCAGTGGGTAGTGTACAATGTACTACCATCAGTGGGTAGTGTACAATGTACTACCATCAGTGGGTAGTGTACAATGTACTACCATCAGTGGGTAGTGTACAATGTACTACCATCAGTGGGTAGTGTACAATGTACTACCATCAGTGGGTAGTGTACAATGTACTACCATCAGTGGGTAGTGTACAATGTACTACCATCAGTGGGTAGTGTACAATGTACTACCATCAGTGGGTAGTGTACAATGTACTACCATCAGTGGGTAGTGTACAATGTACTACCATCAGTGGGTAGTGTACAATGTACTACCATCAGTGGGTAGTGTACAATGTACTACCATCAGTGGGTAGTGTACAATGTACTACCATCAGTGGGTAGTGTACAATGTACTACCATCAGTGGGTAGTGTACAATGTACTACCATCAGTGGGTAGTGTACAATGTACTACCATCAGTGGGTAGTGTACAATGTACTACCATCAGTGGGTAGTGTACAATGTACTACCATCAGTGGGTAGTGTACAATGTACTACCATCAGTGGGTAGTGTACAATGTACTACCATCAGTGGGTAGTGTACAATGTACTACCATCAGTGGGTAGTGTACAATGTACTACCATCAGTGGGTAGTGTACAATGTACTACCATCAGTGTACAATGTACTACCATCAGTGTACAATGTACTACCATCAGTGGGTAGTGTACAATGTACTACCATCAGTGTACAATGTACTACCAGCAGTGTACAATGTACTACCATCAGTGGGTAGTGTACAATGTACTACCATCAGTGTACAATGTACTACCATGTACATACCATCAGTGGGTAGTGTACAATGTACTACCATCAGTGGGTAGTGTACAATGTACTACCACAGTGTACAATGTACTACCACAGTGTATACTACCATCAGTGGGTAGTGTACAATGTACTACCATCAGTGGTCAATGTACTACCATCAGTGGGTAGTGTACAATGTACTACCATCAGTGGGTAGTGTACAATGTACTACCATCAGTGGGTAGTGTACAATGTACCATCAGTGGGTAGTGTACAATGTACTACCATCAATGGGTAGTGTACAATGTACTACCATCAGTGGGTAGTGTACAATGTACTACCATCAATGTACAATGTACTACCATCAGTGGGTAGTGTACAATGTACTACCATCAGTGGGTAGTGTACAATGTACTACCATCAGTGGGTAGTGTACAATGTACTACCATCAGTGTACAATGTACTACCAGCAGTGTACAATGTACTACCATCAGTGGGTAGTGTACAATGTACTACCATCAGTGGGTAGTGTACAATGTACTACCATCAGTGGTAGTGTACAATGTACTACCATCAGTGGTAATGTACAATGTACTACCATCAGTGGGTAGTGTACAATGTACTACCATCAGTGGGTAGTGTACAATGTACTACCATCAGTGGGTAGTGTACAATGTACTACCATCAGTGGGTAGTGTACAATGTACTACCATCAGTGGGTAGTGTACAATGTACTACCATCAGTGGGTAGTGTACAATGTACTACCATCAGTGGGTAGTGTACAATGTACTACCAGCAGTGTACAATGTACTACCATCAGTGGTAGTGTACAATGTACTACCATCAGTGGTAGTGTACAATGTACTACCATCAGTGGGTAGTGTACAATGTACTACCATCAGTGGGTAGTGTACAATGTACTACCATCAGTGGGTAGTGTACAATGTACTACCATCAGTGGGTAGTGTACAATGTACTACCAGCAGTGTACAATGTACTACCATCAGTGGGTAGTGTACAATGTACTACCATCAGTGGGTAGTGTACAATGTACTACCATCAGTGGGTAGTGTACAATGTACTACCATCAGTGGGTAGTGTACAATGTACTACCATCAGTGTACAATGTACTACCAGCAGTGTACAATGTACTACCATCAGTGGGTAGTGTACAATGTACTACCATCAGTGTACAATGTACTACCATCAGTGGGTAGTGTACAATGTACTACCATCAGTGTACAATGTACTACCATCAGTGGGTAGTGTACAATGTACTACCATCAGTGGGTAGTGTACAATGTACTACCATCAATGTACAATGTACTACCATCAGTGGGTAGTGTACAATGTACTACCATCAGTGGGTAGTGTACAATGTACTACCATCAGTGGGTAGTGTACAATGTACTACCATCAGTGGGTAGTGTACAATGTACTACCATCAGTGTACAATGTACTACCACAGTGTACAATGTACTACCATCAGTGGGTAGTGTACAATGTACTACCATCAGTGGGTAGTGTACAATGTACTACCATCAGTGGTAGTGTACAATGTACTACCATCAGTGGTAGTGTACAATGTACTACCATCATGGGTAGTGTACAATGTACTACCATCAGTGGGTAGTGTACAATGTACTACCATCAGTGGGTAGTGTACAATGTACTACCATCAGTGGGTAGTGTACAATGTACTACCATCAGTGGGTAGTGTACAATGTACTACCATCAGTGGGTAGTGTACAATGTACTACCATCAGTGGGTAGTGTACAATGTACTACCATCAGTGACAATGTACTACCATCAGTGGGTAGTGTACAATGTACTACCATCAGTGGGTAGTGTACAATGTACTACCATCAGTGGGTAGTGTACAATGTACTACCATCAGTGGGTAATGTACAATGTACTACCATCAGTGGTAATGTACAATGTACTACCATCAGTGGGTAATGTACAATGTACTACCATCAGTGGGTAATGTACAATGTACTACCATCAGTGGGTAATGTACAATGTACTACCAGCAGTGTACAATGTACTACCAGCAGTGTACAATGTACTACCATCAGTGGGTAGTGTACAATGTACTACCAGCAGTGTACAATGTACTACCAGCAGTGTACAATGTACTACCATCAGTGGGTAGTGTACAATGTACTACCAGCAGTGTACAATGTACTACCATCAGTGGGTAGTGTACAATGTACTACCAGCAGTGTACAATGTACTACCATCAGTGGGTAGTGTACAATGTACTACCATCAGTGGGTAGTGTACAATGTACTACCATCAGTGGGTAGTGTACAATGTACTACCATCAGTGGGTAGTGTACAATGTACTACCATCAGTGGGTAGTGTACAATGTACTACCATCAGTGGGTAGTGTACAATGTACTACCATCAGTGGGTAGTGTACAATGTACTACCATCAGTGGGTAGTGTACAATGTACTACCATCAGTGGGTAGTGTACAATGTACTACCATCAGTGGGTAGTGTACAATGTACTACCATCAGTGGGTAGTGTACAATGTACTACCATCAGTGGGTAGTGTACAATGTACTACCATCAGTGGGTAGTGTACAATGTACTACCATCAGTGGGTAGTGTACAATGTACTACCATCAGTGGGTAGTGTACAATGTACTACCATCAGTGGGTAGTGTACAATGTACTACCATCAGTGGGTAGTGTACAATGTACTACCATCAGTGGGTAGTGTACAATGTACTACCATCAGTGGGTAGTGTACAATGTACTACCATCAGTGGGTAGTGTACAATGTACTACCATCAGTGGGTAGTGTACAATGTACTACCATCAGTGGGTAGTGTACAATGTACTACCATCAGTGGGTAATGTACAATGTACTACCATCAGTGTACAATGTACTACCAGCAGTGTACAATGTACTACCATCAGTGGGTAGTGTACAATGTACTACCATCAGTGTACAATGTACTACCAGCAGTGTACAATGTACTACCATCAGTGGGTAGTGTACAATGTACTACCATCAGTGGGTAGTGTACAATGTACTACCATCAGTGTACAATGTACTACCAGCAGTGTACAATGTACTACCATCAGTGGGTAGTGTACAATGTACTACCAGCAGTGTACAATGTACTACCATCAGTGGGTAGTGTACAATGTACTACCATCAGTGGGTAGTGTACAATGTACTACCATCAGTGGGTAGTGTACAATGTACTACCATCAGTGGGTAGTGTACAATGTACTACCATCAGTGGGTAGTGTACAATGTACTACCATCAGTGGGTAGTGTACAATGTACTACCATCAATGTACAATGTACTACCATCAGTGGGTAGTGTACAATGTACTACCATCAGTGGGTAGTGTACAATGTACTACCATCAGTGGGTAGTGTACAATGTACTACCATCAGTGGGTAGTGTACAATGTACTACCATCAGTGTACAATGTACTACCAGCAGTGTACAATGTACTACCATCAGTGGGTAGTGTACAATGTACTACCATCAGTGGGTAGTGTACAATGTACTACCATCAGTGGTAATGTACAATGTACTACCATCAGTGGTAATGTACAATGTACTACCATCAGTGGGTAATGTACAATGTACTACCATCAGTGGGTAATGTACAATGTACTACCATCAGTGGGTAGTGTACAATGTACTACCATCAGTGGGTAATGTACAATGTACTACCATCAGTGGGTAATGTACAATGTACTACCATCAGTGGGTAATGTACAATGTACTACCATCAGTGGGTAGTGTACAATGTACTACCAGCAGTGTACAATGTACTACCATCAGTGGGTAGTGTACAATGTACTACCATCAGTGGTAGTGTACAATGTACTACCATCAGTGGGTAGTGTACAATGTACTACCATCAGTGGGTAGTGTACAATGTACTACCATCAGTGGGTAGTGTACAATGTACTACCATCAGTGGGTAGTGTACAATGTACTACCAGCAGTGTACAATGTACTACCATCAGTGGGTAGTGTACAATGTACTACCATCAGTGGGTAGTGTACAATGTACTACCATCAGTGGGTAGTGTACAATGTACTACCATCAGTGGGTAGTGTACAATGTACTACCATCAGTGTACAATGTACTACCAGCAGTGTACAATGTACTACCATCAGTGGGTAGTGTACAATGTACTACCAGCAGTGTACAATGTACTACCATCAGTGGGTAGTGTACAATGTACACACAGTGTACAATTACTACCATCATGGGTAGTGTACAATGTACTACCATCAGTGTACAATGTACTACCATATGGGTAGTGTACAATGTACTACCATCAGTGTACAATGTACTACCATCAGTGGGTAGTGTACAATGTACTACCAGCAGTGTACAATGTACTACCATCAGTGGGTAGTGTACAATGTACTACCATCAGTGGGTAGTGTACAATGTACTACCATCAGTGGGTAGTGTACAATGTACTACCATCAGTGGGTAGTGTACAATGTACTACCATCAGTGGGTAGTGTACAATGTACTACCATCAGTGGGTAGTGTACAATGTACTACCATCAGTGGGTAGTGTACAATGTACTACCATCAGTGGGTAGTGTACAATGTACTACCATCAGTGGGTAGTGTACAATGTACTACCATCAGTGGGTAGTGTACAATGTACTACCATCAGTGGGTAGTGTACAATGTACTACCATCAGTGGGTAGTGTACAATGTACTACCATCAGTGGGTAGTGTACAATGTACTACCATCAGTGGGTAGTGTACAATGTACTACCATCAGTGGGTAGTGTACAATGTACTACCATCAGTGGGTAGTGTACAATGTACTACCATCAGTGGGTAGTGTACAATGTACTACCATCAGTGGGTAGTGTACAATGTACTACCATCAGTGGGTAGTGTACAATGTACTACCATCAGTGGGTAGTGTACAATGTACTACCATCAGTGGGTAGTGTACAATGTACTACCATCAGTATACAATGTACTACCATCAGTGGGTAGTGTACAATGTACTACCATCAGTGGGTAGTGTACAATGTACTACCATCAGTGGGTAGTGTACAATGTACTACCATCAGTGGGTAGTGTACAATGTACTACCATCAGTGGGTAGTGTACAATGTACTACCATCAGTGGGTAGTGTACAATGTACTACCATCAGTGTACAATGTACTACCATCAGTGGGTAGTGTACAATGTACTACCATCAGTGGGTAGTGTACAATGTACTACCATCAATGGGTAGTGTACAATGTACTACCATCAGTGGGTAGTGTACAATGTACTACCATCAATGGGTAATGTACAATGTACTACCATCAGTGGGTAGTGTACAATGTACTACCATCAGTGGGTAGTGTACAATGTACTACCATCAGTGGGTAGTGTACAATGTACTACCATCAATGGGTAGTGTACAATGTACTACCATCAGTGGGTAGTGTACAATGTACTACCAGCAGTGTACAATGTACTACCATCAGTGGGTAGTGTACAATGTACTACCATCAGTGTAATAGAAAATCTGCGCTGCGATCTTCCCGAAGTAGACGTAACAAAACATGCACTCCTTTTAGAAACTTAAACCAATACATGTAGTCAAATTCTGTGATTGATGTACCCCTTTACTCACAAACTTAGTGATAGCTTCAGAAATTGAAAATAGCTTCTTGTTAATAGTGCCTATCAAATCAGTTGACAGATGGTAGGTAAATGAACGTTGTAAATCTTTTACGTCAAGCCGAAGTGCATTGGACATGAACTCCGTGCCATTGGCAGTAGCCAACCATTTTGTTAAACCTTCAAACAGCAGTTCAGTTAAAGCTTCCATTGCCAACCTAAGTGCTCGAATGCCTCTTGACAGATGTTTTCCTTGCAAAAGCATTGTGCACGAAATATCTGCATACACTCCCGACTCAGTCAAGAATGCATGCAGGCCGTAATCAGCATACCGTTGACCGATGCTAGCTATCAATGTCATCAGAAGATGCATCACGCCAAGCCGCATAGTCACCTTGTCTTGCACAATGTCCATAACAATTCATTCCTGTTTTTGCTATAAATGGAAAGGTCTGCGGTTACAAATATATGTTCTTGGCCAAGCGATTCTGCCAAACGTACTATTTGAATCAATGCAGTATATATTGTATTCAGATCAGTGGGTTGAGCATGTATAAATGGTAAGTATCGGATGGTTGTCACATGCTGTGTAGATTCTGACAACATTGCATTAAATGCCGTCCACGAGAGGAATCTCATTTTGTTTGCTTATATACCTAGCAAGACACCAAAGCAAATCCAGATATTTGTCTATGTTGATGGAGACTGTTGTTGGAACAACTGGGGGCTCGGGGCGATTGGGCGGTTTTCTATATCTCTCATTCAAGTTAGATTCATCTATACCATCATTTTCTTTCAGCGTCTTACTGGTTACTCGTGGTATGCGAATACTTGGCACATGTGTTGTGTTACGCTGATAGATGACAGCCGCCATTGAGTGGGTTGTGGACTTGCCATCGAGTGTTTCTTCATTCTGATCGAAGTTGTCAATTGCTGCATCTATGGATGAAGAGCCTTCTGTCCCGATCGGGATCAATCCTGCAGGAATATACCTGTTATCATCTCCGATCTGGCATTTCGCCAAAGACGACAGAAATCACCTTACTTCATCATAACTCATACAAGACCCAAGAGAATGCAATATGTCAATTAGTTGTTTACTCCCATGATCATGGTGAATTTGTACAGCTAGTGCCAGTTTTGTAATATACTCATGATCTATAATGTAAATTGTTTAAAGGGATATAAGTTCAACCTTATGTGATGCTAGCGTTCTGCTCTAGAAACAGTTTATTCTCATATTAGCATCAGAACAAATAGCTTAATGTTTTATAAAATAAATATAAAATGTTGTTGAATTGTATAATTTTATTTCGCATATCACTACAGCATCATGCTACTATATATAGGAAATGTTCACATTTTAATACTTCTAATTGATAATGATGTTTCGATATTGATCAAGCGAGTACAATTTATACCCAAATCACTCATGTTTTGTACAAATTATATATATAAAATATAAATTTAGCATCACAAAATATATCTACTTCCGTTTTTGACGACTACTATTACGTATGACGTCACCCTGGCGTCATCCTTATATTACTGCAAAATAAATCCTTGCAACATCAAGAACAACTCATACCCGTTCCAACGGTATATAACATATACGATTTCATTTCTTTGATAGTTGTTTTATTTTCAAAATACTACCCCTACCCCCTTTTATCTTAGGCGTTTAAAAAACACTACAGCATCTTATTAAAAGTTCTATACTTTTCTTGAATCACCGTTTTGAATAGGCCAAGAACTATGTTCGAGTCTATGAAACATTAACCTACAAGAATATACCAATTTCGCTTTGTTCTACCTCGGGGAGCACCCTAGTCAAAATTCCTGGCCCAAACCACTGCTCTAATGATGATGTGCAAGAATTATGCTTCCTGTATTCTTGGAATTTGATCGACATGCATCTTGAATTAAACATGCGGTGGTGGTGGTTAGTTAGCGTTCTTTTTTCCCCTCAAAGGGTTGTTTTCATTTACCATGCTGTGAGATGGGGATGAATTCATCACAAACTGCAAAGTGGCAAAACACTGTATAAACAAAAATACGAATTTATTTAATATAAATTAATCACAATATAATATAGACGTATGTTATATTAGCAGACACATGATGGTGATGTTGTTGATGATCGTGATAACGTTGATTATTAAACTATAAAAACCAACTTTTCAAGTCATGTGAAAATATAAGCTATATAAAACAAGTATTATTAACTGATGAATGACATTGGACGAGCTTTCTAGTGTCAATCTTGATAGAAGTCTGTTTGCATTGACAGTTATTGATTACAAACATACATACAAATAATGATCAATGTTATGTTATGTATAGGATATAAGCCGAACAATATTGGACTGTGTGAATAGCGTAGCACCGACTTACATATTGGATCTGTTTGAGGCTTATATCTTACTTAAAATACACTAATATAATAAGATCCTACTAATTAAAATTGTTAATTTCGTACCGGTACGTACATACGTCTAGGATTTAATATAATACTCTGTATAATAATAATGGACTGCAAGTATAAAGGTGTGACGTCACGACACACACACACGCACACGCACACGCTCTCGCCTTTCTCTCCTCTCTATGCGCACGCGCACACGCACGCGCGCGCGCACGCCTTTCTCGCCTCTCTATCCTCTCTTCTCCCTCCTCTCTATCTCTCCTCTCTCCTCCCTAGCCTCTCTATATCCTCTCTCTCCCCTCGCTCCTCTCTCCCTCCCCTCGCCCTCTCCCTCTTCTCTTCTCTTCACTTCTCTCTTTCTCTCTCTCTCTCTCAAGCAGCCTAATTTATTCAAGTGATATATTGAACACTCTGATTGTGTTGTTGCTTTCCACATATAGTCTGTTGTTGTTGCTTCCCACATATAGTCTGCTGCTGTTATTACAGTATGCTACACTCATTGGATACTGGATTCCTTGTCTACTGTCCAGTAGGATCTTGACTTTATTGAGTTCTGGTGATAATTGATGGACATTATGTGACTCCATCCCACACACATACACTGCCCCTGACTCATCTACTGTTAGTTGGCATGGCTGTTTCAGCTGAGAATCTGAATAGACAGCCTTGACCGTACCATCAATAGTCAGACTGGTCACAGTGTGTCTGTCACAATCAGATACATATATAATAGTGTTGTCTGGACTGAGAGTCAAGTAGTGAGGATCACTAAACAGAGGTTTCTTACTAGAATCTAGAATATCCAATGCTTTAATGACATTTCCAGACATGTCCAGTATCTGAATCCTTGCAGTGTTTTTGTATGAGACTATGAGACTATCACCGGTATAGGCAATCCCACAACACTCTCCTCCCGCCTTTATATCTTCACAATTTGTCACAGACATTGATTTAGAAAATGTCATCAATCTTATAATTCCTTGTTGAGGTAGTGTAATAGCAACTTTTTCATCTTTAATTTTGGTGATGTCCCAAGGGCTTGAGGACATTTCCATTGTTTCAAATGAGGGATTGTTCTGCTGTATGTCGTTGTATATGAGGAGAGAACCATCCCAGCATGTTACTAGAAGTGTGTTCTCTGACAGCAGACATAGACTTGAACATGTAACTTCCTTGATATTGATGTGGGTGTGGACAGCAGCAATTCTCTTTCTCATACTCGGGCTTGGAATATCCTCAAAGGTGAAGAAGTTGGTTCTCGTGTGGAGCGTTTCCAACTTTGAATCAATTTCATTTGGTTCAACCTTATAGTGCTTTATGTCATTGTTCTCCTTCAATTTACTCACTTCCTGTTTAATCTTGTCAACATCTGTGTGTGCCAATTTCATTGCTATGAATAGTTTACACCTATGACCTAGTGTCTGATTCTGTACAAGGTCAGAGGATAATATTTTTAGGTCACCTGTCAAGGTCATATTTTTTGTCTTCAAGGCTTTCATGTTTGTCTTGTCGACGTTCCCACAGTTTTCTACTTTCTGTGTAATGTCTTTGAAAGCATTACTAACTTTATCGTCCAGTTTCTTTTGTTTGTCCGCTAATTGGTCAACCATCTCTTGCCTTTCTTTCTTCAGCTTTGCTATTATTTCTTCCATTTTCTTATCAAAGTTTTCAATTGTTTCTTTCTGGTAAGTTTTAAAAGTTCCTAGAATTTTTTCCTTGTGTTTTTTAATTGTTGATTTAGCATTGGTTTCTTGTAAATCAACACTTTGGACATTTGAATGTATTTTCTTTCCAATTTCTTCTAATTCCTTTGACACATTGTCCATGTCAAACATGAGGTGTTTAAGTTCTTGACTCTGCTCAATATGTTTAACAATTGTTGGTAAATGACTTAGATTTGAACAGTTGTTATGATTGTTCACCTTACATTCAGAACATGCAATCTTGTCACATGGGGTGCAGTAAAACTTGATTATTTGGTTTGGATGATCAGAGCATTTTTCAAAACAGAAATCTTGTGGCATACTTTGTTTGTCCTGGACAGTGTGTGCTGACATGTACAATTTATGATATTTCATGCAGTGTCCACACATATACTCCATACATTCTACACAAAATCCGTCAGCATGTGCATATTTACTGGTCAGTTTATCACAATGTTTACAGTACATTTCATGAATATCATCCGAGTCTTGTGTAAATGAAAACGAGGTACTAAACTCACTTTGGTTTGAAGTAGCCATAATATTTATTCTATAATGTTATATAAATCCCAATAACAATATACACTTATAACAAATACACACTAGACCTGTTTCATTGCTGAATGTAAAATGCTGTATATTTAATAAATATGTTAGTGAAAATACCCTTGGTAGATGAAACCTTTGATAATAACCATGGTGCATGACGATTTGTCTCTAGTTACATGACTCTTAACATTTATATAAATGATTGTGTGGTTTCGTTATACCTGTGTTAGATCAGTATTCCATTATACCTGTGTTATATCAGTATTACACTATACCTGTGTTAGACCGGTATTACACTATACCTGTGTTAGACCGGTATTACATTGTACCTGTGTTAGACCGGTATTACATTATACCTGTGTTAGACCGGTATTACACTATACCTGTGTTAGACCGGTATTACACTATACCTGTGTTAGACCGGTATTACATTGTACCTGTGTTAGACCGGTATTACATTATACCTGTGTTAGACCGGTATTACACTATACCTGTGTTAGACCGGTATTACACTATACCTGTGTTAGACCGGTATTACATTGTACCTGTGTTAGACCGGTATTACATTATACCTGTGTTAGACCGGTATTACACTATACCTGTGTTAGACCGGTATTACACTATACCTGTGTTAGACCGGTATTACATTGTACCTGTGTTAGACCGGTATTACATTATACCTGTGTTAGACCGGTATTACACTATACCTGTGTTAGACCGGTATTACACTATACCTGTGTTAGACCGGTATTACATTGTACCTGTGTTAGACCGGTATTACATTATACCTGTGTTAGACCGGTATTACATTATACCTGTGTGAGGAAGCTATCCAGCTGGCCTGTGGAAGGTTCTACCCTGTAGCTGGGGGTGTCCGATATATTCATGTGAGGAAGCTATCCAGCTGGCCTGTGGAAGGTGGGTGGTTCTACCCTGTAGCTGGGGGGTGTCCGA
Source organism: Archivesica marissinica (assembly GCA_014843695.1). NCBI lineage: Eukaryota > Metazoa > Mollusca > Bivalvia > Venerida > Vesicomyidae > Archivesica > Archivesica marissinica. The sequence continues at coordinate 60,488,753 of CM026392.1, forward strand.
TCCATTCATGTGAGGAAGCTATCCAGCTGGCCTGTGGAAGGTGGGTGGTTCTACCCTGTAGCTGGGGGTGTCCGATCTATTCATGTGAGGAAGCTATCCAGCTGGCTTGTGGAAGGTGGGTGGTTCTACCCTGTAGCTGGGGGGTGTCCGATACATTCATGTGAGGAAGCTATCCAGCTGGCTTGTGGAAGGTTGGTGGTTCTACCCTGTAGCTGGGGGTGTCCGATCCATTCAAGTGAGGAAGCTATCCAGCTGGCTTGTGGAAGGTTGGTGGTTCTACCCGGGTGTCAGTTCATGCATGAAATACTACTCGGATTGTCACTTTTATTCCTCCACCAATAACAGCTGGAAGCACAATGAAACTGCTTTCAATTGTGCAAATATTTAAATTTGAAATCAAATTAAAATTTTCGTTTAGTTTATACAAATTCATTTTAGCTTGATTGCAAAACAAGTTCGTATAACTTATATTAATCACTCTTGAGACCTCATTCCTGATGGAATCCACGAGGGAGAGAGAAGAAGCAACATGGAATTTAAATGCCTTGCCTAACGGCACAATCGTAGGGGCTCCAGCAGAGCTCAAACTCCAGGCCTTTCGCGCCAAATGTTATGACATTTAGTACACAGCTGCTGCCATCAAAATTTACCGGTTCCATCCCGTCTGATCTACTTTAAACCTAGGTCTCGTATCGATGCTTTACACCATGCATGTAAAACAACCAGAGGAGACTCTGGAATTGGTCTCTGTCTGTATCATTGCACTATCCTCCAAAAATCTAAAACGACTAATCTCTTCAGGAGGCATTGTTCATATGGGCAACCGGTAGTGACGATAAATAAACGTAAAACACACAAATCAAAATTTACCACACAAATTCAAACTTAACAAAATGTTTGAAAGGTGAAGGGGTTCACATCTGGGTCAAGCTTGAACAGGTGAGCAATCTTTTTTCCTTATCTTACAACACCTTCACTTGGACAGACATATATACAGTGAAACCTGTCTTAAGCAGCCAGCCAAGGGAATCACAGATAGTGGCTGCTTAGCACAGGTGGCTGCTTAATAGAGGTCAAATGTATAATAAAACAACATATTGGGAATCTGGAAACTGGGTACAAACGAGAAAACACTGGGGTAGCCACTTAAATATGCATATGTAGGAATGTCCGTATGACCGCCGCACCCATACTATGGGACTTACTTGTATATTCTGATTAATACCATGATCATTATCAGCTTCGGATTCCCTCGACTAATTTATCACAGAGTTACATTTACTTTACGCCACTGATGGAGCACTGCCGGGGAGGCATGCATGTGTTTCAAAAACATTATTGTTGTCCAACAAACATAAAATCCATGCTATATGCCAGAACAACCATGTATAGTTTATACAAATTTATTTTAGCTCGATTAGTTTAAACATATTTTATTTCAAACAATGTAACATAATTATATACATATAGCAGTTACATTACAATATAATATTTTATGTTTTGAAAAAGGATTAGATCTGAAAGCCCTGATTAGCTTATAAAGGTCTTCTCCTTAGAAACTCATTTGTTGTAAAGTTGGCGGTAAAATAATGTGCTTGAAATGTTTAACAATACCAGATTCATAATGCAATTTAGATAGAAAGAAAACGATATTGTAGTTGAGATAAGAAAAAAAGACATTATAATAATAGAGGTCAGAATATTATAATGTTGAGGAATGCTAATAAGAAGAATATGGTTGAGTCTAAGTGTAAGAGATTGTTCTAATCTAGATTATGTGCAGACTCACAACATTTATTGTAAGAAGAAAGTAACATTATTAGGTAAAGTGAGGTATGATATGATATCGATATAGTTTGCTAGATATTTATGTTAGTGGTTTAAAAATGTATGGTATTTGTAACTAATACACTTAATGTTCATCTTAAGTGATAATAAATATAAAATTAAGTAATAATAAATAATAAAAGAGTCAATCAACTTTGATGATAAATCATCCTAATTGTTTTCAATTCAAGTAGAAGAAATAAGATATTGAGATTTGATTTGGAATGTTGAGAGCCAGGAACAAGTCAATCATTCAAGTTCATGGAAAACGTTTACTGTCCCTTATATAGTCCTGTACAGCAAGAAAGATTCTGCTGTTGATGTTGTCGCAAAGGTTATGATCTCCGTGTAAGAGAGTGTACAAAGTTACAGTATAGTATATAGAAGTTTCTTGTATTAGTTTTGCTCTGATGTTGGTATATAGTGTGCATTCCAAGAAGAAATGGCGATTACTTTCAACAAGACCGCATTGGCAAAGAGATGTTGGAGATAAGTTTTTGCTATACAGGAGTTGGTTTAAGGAGCAGCACTCAGTACGTAATCGGGCATGATAAACTTGCCATTTCCTGGAGCCAACATAAAAGTATATAGGAGTTTTAGATATATTTCCAAGAAGACTGTGTTTGAAAGAAGATAGTGTAGGAGAGCTTTGTTGTTGCATAGATAGATTATTCCAATCTCTTAAGGTAGAAGGTAGAAACGAATTGTAGTGGAGCGCAGTACGGGATGGAATACCCTTAATATTAGCTGCGTTTCTTAGGTTGTATCTGGTAGTTTCACCCACACTTTATACAAAATAGTAAATCTGTGGTTAAGTCGACGTTTGTCTAATGATTCCCAACGGACTTCCCTATGCAGTTTATGAAGAGAAACAAGTTTTGTTGCACCGGACGCAATTCGAGAAGCTTCATTTTGGATCTTGTCGAGTTCGTCTTTTTCATACTGAGTGCAATTGCAGTAGAGAACATCGGCATATTCTAGAATTGGTCTGATGAAAGAATGGCATATTCTAGAATTGGTCTGATGAAAAAACGGCATATTCTAGAATTGGTCTGATGAATGAACGGCATATTCTAGAATTGGTCTGATGAAAGAACGGCATATTCTAGAATTGGTCTGATGAAAGAACGGCATATTCTAGAATTGGTCTGATGAAAGAACGACATATTCTGGAATTGGTCTGATGAAAGAACGGCATATTCTGGAATTGGTCTGATGAAAGAAGTATAGATGGTTTCAAGTGATCGTCTTTCCAATAGGAATTTGAATCTTCGCTCGATTGAAAAATAAGTTCTTTATAATCCATCGCCACGAGGGAGAAAGATGAGGCAATGTGGAATTTAAATGCCTTGCTTGCCTAAAGGCACAATCGTAACAGCTACAGCCTGGCTCAAACTCCGGACCTTTGGGGCACGACTTCCACTTCAGTATGATGCATTAAAAGAGGACATACATGTATAGGGGTTTTGTTTTGATGGTTATCTGTGACGTTAGGGGTCATTTCAGGGAGTTAAAATAAGTGCAAATTCCCAAGGGGAGGAATGAAAAGTGGTAGGTGAATGCAGGTGGTTGTATGTTTAAGGTTGTTGTTAAAGCAGGTTCGCTTCAGGTGCTAAAGGTCCGGAGTTCGAGGCAGGTTAGACTGAAACAATTTGTGGATAAAATGCAACATGTGTTATAATAGACCACCTCTGATAGACAACCTCTGATAGACCACCTTTGATAGGCCACCTCTGATAGACCACCTCTGGTAGACCACCTCTGGTAGACCACATCTGATAGGCCACCTCTGATAGACAACCTCTGATAGACCACCTCTGATAGACCAGCTCTGATAGGCCACCTCTGATAGACAACCTCTGATAGGCCACCTCTGATAGACCACCTCTGATAGACCATCTCTGATCGACCACCTCTGATCGACCACCTCTGATAGACAACCTCTGATAGGCCACCTCTATTAGACAACCTCTGATAGGCCACCTCTGATAGACCACCTCTGTTAGACCACCTCTGATAGACCACCTCTGTCTTAAGCAGCCAGCCAAAGGAATCAAGAAAGTGGCTGCTTAGCACAGGTGGCTGCTTAATAGAGGACACATTTATAGTAAAATAACATATTGGGAATCTGCAAACTGGCTGTGAACAAAGACCATCTGTTGCCCTTCCCTTGGATGGTCTTTATCGACAGGTTTGAGGGTAAATAATACAATAGCGAGCAATACAGTTTACCAATATGGCCGAGTGGTTACGGTCGTTGAATTCAAATCACCTACCCCCTCACCGATGTAGGTACGAATACCACTGGCGTAACAAACTCTTTCATGTAGGGATGATATCCAGCTTGCTTGCGGAAGGTCGGTGGTTCTATCCGGGTTCCCGTTTGTGCCTGAAATACTGCTCCAAGAGGCACCCAATGTCTTTCTCAGCCAATAATAGCTGGAGAGACCACATCTAACCTAAGCTGTTTGTGCCACTTTAATCCCCAAAACAAACAAAGTGTACCAAGTGGTTGTGGAAGCTCAGATGTTCTAGCCGCGGCTGTCCGATTAGCGCTTCTCACCAATGCAACCCGGGTTCGATCCTCGGACCGGGAAGTATGCGAGATGGTAAGGTGGTCACCAGATCGGACACGTGGGTTTTCTCCGGGTACTCCGGTTTCCTCCCACATGAATGACCACATTTACTGTTTCATACGCGCCAACGAGAGTGATTAATATTTGTTGTTAAAACTTGTTTCGCAATCGTTAAATCTAGCCAGGTGTATAATGTTGTACATTGTCTGTTTGAGATTTACATAAATGTATCATACATAAATACAACTTGTATAGTTCTACATTGTATCCCAGTTGTAAAGGTCACCAAATGATCATGAATAGTTGATATCAACATGAGCCTTCTGGGGTCCTGCATCCAGATTAGCCTTGACAAACCAATAGAAATGTCGATTATACAAAATACAATTTTTCTAGCTGATCTGCATTTATATTTTTATTTTTAATGAAATTGGTACGAAACGGATCGAGTACTGTTCTATGACATTGTAAAACATGAATTTCTTATATAAAGCGAACATATTCATTTCAAAATCTAAAATGACTAATCTCTTCAGGAGGCGTCGCTCATATGGGCAACCGGTAGCGACGGTAAAATAAACGTAAAACACACAAATTCAATATCTATGCATTTTTGAATTTAAGCACATTTTTATGCATACCGGTATGTAATATGTATAAGTAGTATCATTTGCAAAATCAACTAAAATTCCTTGTTATTATGGCGAGTGAAAGAGATTTTTGATCAGCTGTTCCCAAACTGGAAATAATCTGAAAATGCTATCTCATAATGTAAGATAACGACGTGAACACTCGGAATTACTATGAAAAGAAGCGATTTTCATAAAATATATTTAGCTACGAATTGCAATAAATCATAAAAACTCGTAAATTAAATTGTTCCTTGGCTACAAAGAAGTTTTATCATTAACTAGCCCCGGCATCAGTGTATTCAAAATGGATGCACTTAGATTTACGGCTGGTGTCACCGATTTCAAAACAAAATGCGGGTAGCTTATAGTTTATTCCGGAAATGATTTTGGCATCAACAATATGATAAAAGCATGACCTCTTAATAAATATTCATTAAATCAGCAGAAAAGTCATATGTTCATGTAAATTTGGCTCCAACTTTACGAGAATATATCTAGGTTTATGGTTGTTGGTAAATTTTACAGACAACTTTGTACATTGACCGGAGTTACAGCGTTTATTTTTAGACGGGCTCCGCCCTCTCTGATCGCATTTAACATGCAGATTAGGATAATTATACTGTTAAGAACTATTCGATGACGCTTGACCGCTCATCGTCCCGGGTCAAAGTTGACCCACTACGCATTTTCACCAAGAGTTGAGCAAGCGTCTTTACTGATTTTCATGCGTAAAAACCCGGGAGCTCGGGTCAAATGAACGCCCTGTGGTTCTATCCGGGTTCCCGTTTGTGCCTGAAATACTACTCCGAGAGGCACCCAATGTCTTTCTCAACCAATAATAGCTGGAGAGACCCCATCTAACCTAAGGTGTTGGTGCCACTTTAATCCCCAAAACAAACAAAGTGTACCAAGTGGTTGTGGAAGCTCAGATGTTCTAGCCGCGGCTGTCCGATTAGCGCTTCTCACCAATGCAACCCGGGTTCGATCCTCAGACCGGGAATTATGCGAGATGGTACGGTGGTCGCCAGATCGGACACGTGGGTTTTCTCTGGGTACTCCGGTTTCCTCCCACATGATGTATGTTGTACATTGTCTGTTTGAGATTTAGTCTAAGTGACTTGTTGAAAAATTAAAACATTACATACAAACAAACAAACAAAGACTATGAAATCTGCATGAAAATAACTTGGAAATATTGGAAAGATCTTCAAAGAAAAATGATTACAAAATTAAATGTATTTTGTCACTAAATCTATATCTAACTATTATTCTACGTCTCTAAATAATGTTATTTATTGTTGTACCATCAGGAAATAAGTTCATAAACACATATAGTCTGCTGTTGCTTCCCACCTATAGTCTGCTGTTGCTTCCCACATATAGTCTGCTGTTGCTGCTTCCCACATATAGTCTGCTGCTGCTGCTTCCCACATATAGTCTGATGTTGCTGCTTCCCACATATAGTCTGCTACTAGTACAGTATGCTACACTCACTGGATACCCGACTACCCGTTACATTCATGCAGCCTAATTTATTCAAGTGATATATTGAACACTGTGATTGTGCTGCTTCTGCCACTTCCCACATATAGTCTGCTGTTGCTTTCCACATATAGTCTGTTGTTGCTTCCCACATATAATCTGCTGCTGTTATTACAGTATGCTATGCTCATTGGAAGCTGGATTCCTTGTCTACTGTCCAGTAGGATCCTGACTTTATTGAGATCTGGTGATAATTGATGGACATTTTGTGACACCATCCCACACACATACACTGCCCCTGACTCATCTACTGTTAGTTGGTATGGGTGTCTCAGCTGAGAATCTGAATAGACAGCCTTGACCGTACCATCAATAGTCAGACTGGTCACAGTGTGTCTGTCACAATCAGATACATATATAATAGTGTTGTCTGGACTGAGGGTCAAGTAGTGAGGATCACTAAACAGAGGTTTCTTACTAGAATCTAGAATATCCAATGTTTTAATGACATTTCCAAACATGTCCAGTATCTGAATCCTTGCAGGTCTGCTGTATGAGACTATGAGACTATCACCGGTATAGGCAATCCCACGATACGTTCCTACCGCCTTTATATCTTCACACTTTATCACAGACATTGATTTAGAAAATGTCATCAATCTTATAATTCCTTGTTGAGGTAGTATAACAGCAACTTTGTCATCTTTTATTTTGGTGATGTCCCAAGGGCTTGAGGACATTTTCATTGTTTCAAATGAGGGATTGTTCTGCTGTATGTCTGAGGGATTGTTCTGCTGTATGTCTGAGGGATTGTTCTGCTGTATGTCTGAGGGATTGTTCTGCTGTATGTCTTTGTAAATGAGGAGAGAAGAACCATCCCAGTCAGTTACTAGAAGTGTGTTCTCTGATAGCAGACATAGACTTGACAATGTAAGTTCCTTGATGTTGATGTGGGTGTGGACAGCAGCAATTCTCTTTCTCATACTCTTTGGAATATCTTTGAGTGGAATATCCTCAAAGGTGAAGAAGTTGGTTCTCATGTGGAGCGTTTCTAACTTTGAATCAATTTCATTTGGTTCAACCTTATAGTGCTTTATGTTATTGTTCCCCTTCAATTTACTCACTTCCTGTTTAATCCTGTCTACATCTGTGTGTGCCAATTTCATTGCTATGAATAGTTTACACCTATGACCTAGTGTCTGATTCTGTACAAGGTCAGAGGATAATATTTTTAGGTCACCTTTGA
>CM026392.1:60497515-60531614 GCA_014843695.1 Archivesica marissinica
CTACCCACTGATGGTAGTACATTGTACACTACCCACTGATGGTAGTACATTGTACACTACCCACTGATGGTAGTACATTGTACACTGATGGTAGTACATTGTACACTACCCACTGATGGTAGTACATTGTACACTACCCACTGATGGTAGTACATTGTACACTACCCACTGATGGTAGTACATTGTACACTACCCACTGATGGTAGTACATTGTACACTACCCACTGATGGTAGTACATTGTACACTACCCACTGATGGTAGTACATTGTACACTACCCACTGATGGTAGTACATTGTACACTACCCACTGATGGTAGTACATTGTACACTACCCACTGATGGTAGTACATTGTACACTACCCACTGATGGTAGTACATTGTACACTACCCACTGATGGTAGTACATTGTACACTACCCACTGATGGTAGTACATTGTACACTACCCACTGATGGTAGTACATTGTACACTACCCACTGATGGTAGTACATTGTACACTACCCACTGATGGTAGTACATTGTACACTACCCACTGATGGTAGTACATTGTACACTACCCACTGATGGTAGTACATTGTACACTACCCACTGATGGTAGTACATTGTACACTACCCACTGATGGTAGTACATTGTACACTACCCACTGATGGTAGTACATTGTACACTACCCACTGATGGTAGTACATTGTACACTACCCATTGATGGTAGTACATTGTACACTACCCACTGATGGTAGTACATTGTACACTACCCACTGATGGTAGTACATTGTACACTACCCACTGATGGTAGTAAATTGTACACTACCCACTGATGGTAGTACATTGTACACTACCCACTGATGATAGTACATTGTACACTACCCACTGATGATAGTACATTGTACACTACCCACTGATGGTAGTACATTGGACACTACCCATCGAAGGTAGTACATTGTACACTACCCACTGATGGTAGTACATTGTACACTACCCACTGATGGTAGTACATTGTACACTATCCACTGATGGTAGTACATTGGACACTGATGGTAGTACATTGTACACTAGCCATTGATGGTAGTACATTGTACACTACCCACTGATGGTAGTACAGTGTTCACTACCCACTGATGGTAGTACACTGTACACTACCCACTGATGGTAGTACATTGTACTATATCAACTGATGGTAGTACATTGGACACTGATGGTAGTACATTGTACACTACCCATTGATGGTAGAACAATGTACACTATCCACTGATGGTAGTAGGTTGTACACTACCCACTGATGGTAGAACATTGTTCACTACCCACTGATGGTATTACATTGTACACTACCCACTGATGGTAGTACATTGTACACTACCCACTGATGGTAGTACATTGTACACTACCCACTGATGGTAGTACATTGTACACTACCCACTGATGGTAGTACATTGTACACTACCCACTGATGGTAGTACATTGTACACTACCCACTGATGGTAGTACATTGTACTATATCAACTGATGGTAGTACATTGGACACTGATGGTAGTACATTGTACACTACCCATTGATGGTAGAACAATGTACACTATCCACTGATGGTAGTAGGTTGTACACTACCCACTGATGGTAGTACATTGTTCACTACCCACTGATGGTATTACATTGTACACTACCCACTGATTGTAGTACATTGTACACTACCCACTGATGGTAGTACATTGTACACTACCCACTGATGGTAGTACATTGTTCACTACCCACTGATGGTATTACATTGTACACTACCCACTGATTGTAGTACATTGTACACTACCCACTGATGGTAATACATTGTACACTACCCACTGATTGTAGTACATTGTACATTACCCACTGATGATAGTACATTGTACACTACCCACTGATGGTAGTACACTATACACTACCCACTGATGTTAGTACATTGTACACTACCCACTGATGTTAGTACATTGTACACTACCCACTGATGGTAGTACATTTTACACTACCCACTGATGGTAGTACATTTAACACTACCCACCGATGGTAGTACATTGTACACTACCCACTGATGGTAGTACATTGTACACTACCCACCGATGGTAGTATATTGTACACTACCCATTGATGGTAGTACATTGTACACTACCCACTGATGGTAGTACACTAAACACTACCCTCTGATGGTAGTACATTGTACACAACCCACTGATGGTAGTACATTGTACACTATTCACTGATGGTAGTACATTGTACATTACCTATTGATGGTAGTATACTGTACACTACCCACTGATTGTAGTACGTTGCACATTACCCATTGATGGTAGTACATTGTACATTACACATTGATGGTAGTACATTGCACATTACCCACTGATGGTAACACATTGTGCACTATCCACTGATGGTAATACATTGTAAACTACCCACTGATGGTAGTACATTGTACACTACCCACTGATGGTAGTACATTGTACACTACCTACTGATGGTAGTACATTGTACACTACCCACCGATGTTAGTACATTGTACACTACCCACTGATGGTAGTACATTTTACACTACCTATTGATGGTAGTACATTGTACACTACCCACTGATGGTAGTACATTTTACACTACCTACTGATGGTAGTACATTGTACACTACCCACAGATGGTAGTACATTGTACACTACCCACTGATGGTAGTACATTGTACACTACCCATTGATGGTAGTACATTGTACACTACCCACTGATGGTAGTACATTGTACACTACCCACTGATGGTAGTACATTGTACACTACCCACTGATGGTAGTACATTGTACACTACCCACTGATGGTAGTACATTGTACACTACCCACTGATGGTAGTACATTGTACACTACCCACTGATGGTAGTACATTGTACACTACCCACTGATGGTAGTACATTGTACACTACCCACTGATGGTAGTACATTGTACACTACCCACTGATGGTAGTACATTGTACACTACCCACTGATGGTAGTACATTGTACACTACCCACTGATGGTAGTACATTGTACACTACCCACTGATGGTAGTACATTGTACACTACCCACTGATGGTAGTACATTGTACACTACCCACTGATGGTAGTACATTGTACACTACCCACTGATGGTAGTACATTGTACACTACCCACTGATGGTAGTACATTGTACACTACCCACTGATGGTAGTACATTGTACACTACCCACTGATGGTAGTACATTGTACACTACCCACTGATGGTAGTACATTGTACACTACCCACTGATGGTAGTACATTGTACACTACCCACTGATGGTAGTACATTGTACACTACCCACTGATGGTAGTACATTGTACACTACCCACTGATGGTAGTACATTGTACACTACCCACTGATGGTAGTACATTGTACACTACCCACTGATGGTAGTACATTGTACACTACCCACTGATGGTAGTACATTGTACACTACCCACTGATGGTAGTACATTGTACACTACCCACTGATGGTAGTACATTGTACACTACCCACTGATGGTAGTACATTGTACACTACCCACTGATGGTAGTACATTGTACACTACCCACTGATGGTAGTACATTGTACACTACCCACTGATGGTAGTACATTGTACACTACCCACTGATGGTAGTACATTGTACACTACCCACTGATGGTAGTACATTGTACACTACCCACTGATGGTAGTACATTGTACACTACCCACTGATGGTAGTACATTGTACACTACCCACTGATGGTAGTACATTGTACACTACCCACTGATGGTAGTACATTGTACACTACCCACTGATGGTAGTACATTGTACACTACCCACTGATGGTAGTACATTGTACACTACCCACTGATGGTAGTACATTGTACACTACCCACTGATGGTAGTACATTGTACACTACCCACTGATGGTAGTACATTGTACACTACCCACTGATGGTAGTACATTGTACACTACCCACTGATGGTAGTACATTGTACACTACCCACTGATGGTAGTACATTGTACACTACCCACTGATGGTAGTACATTGTACACTACCCACTGATGGTAGTACATTGTACACTACCCACTGATGGTAGTACATTGTACACTACCCACTGATGGTAGTACATTGTACACTACCCACTGATGGTAGTACATTGTACACTACCCACTGATGGTAGTACATTGTACACTACCCACTGATGGTAGTACATTGTACACTACCCACTGATGGTAGTACATTGTACACTACCCACTGATGGTAGTACATTGTACACTACCCACTGATGGTAGTACATTGTACACTACCCACTGATGGTAGTACATTGTACACTACCCACTGATGGTAGTACATTGTACACTACCCACTGATGGTAGTACATTGTACACTACCCACTGATGGTAGTACATTGTACACTACCCACTGATGGTAGTACATTGTACACTACCCACTGATGGTAGTACATTGTACACTACCCACTGATGGTAGTACATTGTACACTACCCACTGATGGTAGTACATTGTACACTACCCACTGATGGTAGTACATTGTACACTACCCACTGATGGTAGTACATTGTACACTACCCACTGATGGTAGTACATTGTACACTACCCACTGATGGTAGTACATTGTACACTACCCACTGATGGTAGTACATTGTACACTACCCACTGATGGTAGTACATTGTACACTACCCACTGATGGTAGTACATTGTACACTACCCACTGATGGTAGTACATTGTACACTGATGGTAGTACATTGTACACTACCCACTGATGGTAGTATACTACCCACTGATGGTAGTACATTGTACACTACCCACTGATGGTAGTACATTGTACACTGATGGTAGTACATTGTACACTACCCACTGATGGTAGTACATTGTACACTACCCACTGATGGTAGTACATTGTACACTACCCACTGATGGTAGTACATTGTACACTACCCACTGATGGTAGTACATTGTACACTGATGGTAGTACATTGTACACTACCCACTGATGGTAGTACATTGTACACTACCCACTGATGGTAGTACATTGTACACTGATGGTAGTACATTGTACACTACCCACTGATGGTAGTACATTGTACACTGCTGGTAGTACATTGTACACTACCCACTGATGGTAGTACATTGTACACTACCCACTGATGGTAGTACATTGTACACTGCTGGTAGTACATTGTTAACTGCTATGTAAGCTGCAAACTGCCTCATGCCAGCAATACACTGCTAAGTGCCCACATGACTTCGCCCACATGACTTGAAGTCCCTTATTTTTGGACCATTGTATTCTAATGATTCATTATGCATTACATATCTAGTTCCTAGAGATCATATTTGAAACTTATCTCAATGTTATATCTGACGTAGTTTTGTTGCAATTATTTCATTGAATATGTTCAGTCAAGTAATTCGACACAGGAATGTGTATAATGTTTTACATTGCTACTGCTTATTCAAGACGAATCGGCTGATCATAAGCCATTATATTCAATTCACAAAGAAATATAATCTAGGCACATAATTATTTGCATTCACGTATCTGTAACTTTAAGGACATGATCGAGATGGAGTGGTATTTTGTAATAAGTTTCATTTGAAAAGATGACATCCAAATATTTCAACTGTGTGTCATCAATTAACATTTCATATTTTGCTAGATTTGAAAGTAGGTCTTGTACAGTAATCGTATAGTATTTCCGGTGTATAGTAAAAGTTCCAAGTCCAATTGACAACATAAGTATTTATTTTACATCAAATTGTTACTATGTGCATAAGCACCATACGTCGCTTTCAAAATCCCAGTTCGTCTCCCTCTAATCTAAATGTATCTACTTTTTTTATAGTGAAGCAAGCTTGAACATGTATTCCATAAAATGTCAAGCTACAGATGTTCCAGTAAACATGTTTGGTATAACTGTAACTCAATACATCAATTCGGATATATTGTTTTGGTGCAAACACTCGCTTGTACGGACCATAACAAGTTAACATTTTAGAACTGTATATGTCTGATTTAATAGCACACATCTGTTGAAACACCTTTAATATGCTGATCAGGCATACATGTAAGGGATGTCCACGCGAAGTATACTTGTTTTTCTGCCAAATGTACTCGCATATCTGCAACATATACTGTCAGTACAGTTCCATGTATAACTGTCTTGTATAAAGACCGTATATAGCAGTATTAGAAAATAGACCAATACTCATGATAATGTACCATGCCATACAACTAATTATGGAGGTAATTAATGAACATAATCAATATATAACCCCATTATGTTACAGCCTTTAATAATACAGTTGCCTTTTGCTCACTCCTACAAGGCAGTAGAGGTAATTGCGCGATGCTGTCGTTTAGATGTTAATTCAGATTAATACCATCATTTTATAGTAATATCGATTGGATATCCTATAGGATATCTGTCAAGATTTAATAATTTAATACATATAAGATGAGAAAACGGATGAAATTGGATAGCATGTGATGAAAAGGAAACAACGATAAAGACAGAGGAAACCAATTAAGAAGAACAATCTACGTTTAATGTCTCCCATTGTTTATTTCAATATTACAGGTTGCCTCATGTCGTCCGGTGTACGTAGTTTTCATCTTTATGTCGGGATGGTGCGACATGGCGTAGAATCAACCTGGGATGATGGTACGTCATGAAGATCCTTGACCAGGATAGCTGCCTACGGTTTCCGCTGCTGAGGGATGATAGATCTGGTGGATGTGGCCCTAAAGACCGCCGGTCAGAATGTATGTTATGTCTCACCTGCTGCTTGAAGGAAGAACCTCTCCGTGATGTATCTACAATATATGCAATGTAGGTGTCATAGAAATACAGTCGCCCGTATTCATCGGCTGTGGCGACTTAAGACAAAAAATCAGGATTGATGTCAGTGTACAGTCTCGTAGCCACACTGAGGAAAATGAGACATTCGCCTTGGTTAGAATTTGGTAAGTAACGACATATATATTTGAAAACTGATACAACTACCTTCAGAATGCACATACAAGCATACACACAAATAATCCGCCTCGGTTATTTTTAGATTCAGGCTACGGCACTGGTGTATGTCACAGAATGAAAAGCAACATAATCAAGAGTGGCTCAAGCCATGAGTGATAACCGAGCTTTCTATTTTCACGATATTTAAATATCATGCGCACAGGAAATTATATTTGTTTAGTACTTGGGTTCAAAGTCATTAACACTTAAAATGCTGTATAAATTGGACGGAATGTGCAAACAAATATGTTGTTTGATATTCAACCAAGTGTTTTAGCTTTAGCAAATAGGATAGAGCCTGATGAGACTGCACATTGCGTCGATCTGGCTATATGCTGTTCACAAAAGCGACGTTAGTTTTGATTAGCAGGTTAATGGTTAATTGGTTATAGTAAGCGTTAAGTGCTCTCGACTATATATATCATATAATAAATACATAGGTGAAGATTATTAGTAATAATGAAGGTACACTGTTGGTGTTTTTCTATTAATTTAAGCTAAAAAGTATCACGTATATGATATATAATGGACATGGAATATAACGTTACTAGGACAATGATTAAACATTACGTGGAACAACGTTGTTTAGTGAACCACACAACTTAGAATACACCTCAATGTTCATGTGTTCTTGTCAATCGATTAAAATCTATTTTAGATTGAATATCATTACCGATTCTTAGCTGATACACTCGGGTACTATTGTTTGTGCAACGTGCATAATTGCTAAATAACGACCTTGGCAATTGTCAATGTCATTTATTCATGATCAATGTGACTTTAAAGCGACATTACATCGCAAAATGCCAAAAAAATGCATTGTTCACGTATAAATGCATTGCTATTAGAAATTCTTCCGAATACATTCGAACACAAATATTGATTGTGTTTGTGGTCTACAAACTTTCAAACGTGAATGCAGGATTTCATATACCTGTCATCCACGCTCCTGAATTGACATTTCTTTGTCACTGTAGCCAATACTAAACGCTTGATACTGTCGCTTAGAGATAATAAATTTAACTAAGATTAGTCTACAAATAAATAGGCATAGGCACAAATGTGAGAAATAACGGTAAATCTGTACCATAAATCTCGTTATTCGGGATTAAACAGGTTGTATTATGCATGTATGTCGACCCTGTTTACATTATTGTGTTATGTCAACAAACCGCGTATACGACGCTTGTTTATTAGTTGAAATACTCAGTTTTTGAAGCAAATATTTGGAAAACAATTATATCATATAATAGGAAATTACATTCTGTATAAATTTGCGCTTTCACTGATGTAGTGTCGCTTTAACGTTTGTTTGAGATATGTACTCGATTTGTCATTGTGCATGCAGTAACACATTAATATGAAATCGTTCTGATAATAAGCCGGGAGTATGATGGTCTATGCTTGCACAATATAATGTTATCTATTCAATCCATGATGAGCGTTGGTAGGACCCTTTGTGACAATTGTAATATGAAGTGGTACACATAATGAACTCAGTGGGTTGAATGTGCATTGGGTAATGCACGAATGAAGATGATTGGATAGTAACTGCTCAACAGCAAAATCTTCCGTAATTCGATATTGCATTGTTTCAATTGACTAACAGTGCCCAAGATTAAACACATTTCAATAGGTCTACTTGGTATTTGTCGCATAAGCTATTACATAGCAATTATTAGGTTTACCACTCTACTTGAATAATGTTGAAAGTTCTTCTTCCAATACTGTGCAGAGCCCACCACTCTGGAACAGTTTCGCATATCGGGACATTAGCAATATTATGGTGAGGCGCGAAGATGTACAGGTTAACAATAAAACGTTCTACAGTGCCACATTGTGGTGTCTAGTACATGCTGTACTCCATGCCACATTGTGGTCTCTAGTGCATGAAATACTCCATACCACATTGTGATGTCTAGTGAATGATGTACTCCATGCCACATTGTGGTGTCTAGTGCATGAAATACTCCATGCCACATTGTGGTGTCTAGTGCATGAAATACTCCATGCCATACGATGGTGTCTAGTGCATGAAATACTCCATGCCACACTGTGGTGTCTAGTGCATGCAATACACCATGCCATACTGTGGTGTCTAATGCATGAAATAATCCATGCCACACTGTGGTGTCTAGTGCATGAACTACTCCATGCCATACGGTGGTATCTAGTGCATGAAATACTCCATGCCACACTGTGGTGTCTAGTGCATGAAAAACTCCATACCACACTTTGGTGTATAGTGCATGACATACGCCATGACACACTATGGTGTCTAGTGCATGCAATACTCCATACCACACTGTGGTGTCTAGTGCATGCTGTGCTACATGCCACACTGTGGTGTCTATTGCATGCTGTACTCCATACCAAACTGTGGCGTCTAGTGCATGCTGTGATGCATACAACAATGTCGTGTCCAGTGCATGAAATACTCCATGCCACACTGTGATGTCTAGTGCATACAATACTCCATGCCACATTGTGATGTCTAGTGCATGAACTACTCCATGCCACACTGTGGTGTCTAGTGGATGAAATACCCCATGTCACACTGTGATGTCTAGTGCATGAAATACTCCAGGCCACACTTTGGTGCCTAGTGCATGAAATACGCCATGCCTCACTGTGGTGTCTAGTGCATGAAATACTCCATGCCACATTGTGGTGTCCAGTGCATGAAATACTCCATGCCACACTATAATGTCTAGTGCATGAAATACTCCATGCCACATTGTGGTGTCCAGTGCATGATATACTCCATACCACATTGTGGTGTCTAGTGCATGAAATACTCCATGCCACATTGTGGTGTCCAGTGCATGAAATACTCCATGCCACACTATAATGTCTAGTGCATGAAATACTCCATGCCACATTGTGGTGTCCAGTGCATGATATACTCCATACCACATTGTGGTGTCTAGTGCATGAAATACTCCATTCCACATTGTGGTGTCTAGTGCATGAACTACTACATGCCACACTGTGGTGTCTAGTGCATGAAATACTCCAGGCCACACTGTGGTGTCTAGTACATGCTGTGCTCCATGCTACACTGTGGTGTCTAGTACATGTTGTACTCCATGCCACACTGTGGTGTGTATTGCATGCAAAACGCCATACCACACTGTGGTGTCTAGTGCATGAAATACTCCATGCCTAACTGTGGTGTCTAGTGCATGAAAAACTCCGTGACACATTGTGGCGTCTAGTGCATGCAATACTCCATGCCACACGGTGGTGTCTAGTGCATGAAATACACCATGCCACTCTGTGGTGTCTAGTGCATGAAATACTCCATGCCACATTGTGGTGTCTAGTGCATGAAATACTCCATGCCACACTGTGGTGTCTAGTGCATGCTGTACTCCATACCACACTGTAGCGTCTAGTACATGCTGTAATGCATACCACAATGTCGTGTCTAGTGCATGAAATACTCCATACCACATTGTGGTTTCTAGTGCATGCTGTTCGCCATGCCACACTGTGATGTCTAGTGCATAAAATACTCCATGCCACATTGTGGTGTCTAGAGCATGAACTACTTCATGTCACACTGTGGTGTCTAGTGGATGGAATACTCCATGCCACGCTGTGGTGTATATTGCATGAAATACTCCATGCCACACTGTGGTGTCTAGTGCATGCTGTACTCCATACCACACTGTAGCGTCTAGTACATGCTGTAATGCATACCACAATGTCGTGTCTAGTGCATGAAATACTCCATACCACATTGTGGTTTCTAGTGCATGCTGTTCGCCATGCCACACTGTGATGTCTAGTGCATAAAATACTCCATGCCACATTGTGGTGTCTAGAGCATGAACTACTTCATGTCACACTGTGGTGTCTAGTGGATGGAATACTCCATGCCACGCTGTGGTGTCTAGTGCATGAAATACTCCATGTCACACTGTGATGTCTAGTGCATGAAATACTCCATGTCACACTGTAATATATAGTGCATGAAATACTCCATACCACACTGTCGTGTCTAGTGCATGCTGTACTACATGCCACACTGTGGTGTCTATTGCATGCTGTACTCCATACCAAACGGTGGCGTATAATCATGCTGTAATGCATAACACAATGTCGTGTCTAGTGCATGAAATACTCCATGCCAAACTGTGGTGTCTAGTGCATGAAATACTCCATACCACAGTGTGGTGTCTAGTGCATGCTGTTCTCCATGCCATACTGTGATGTCTAGTGCATTAAATACTCCATGCCACATTGTGGTGTCTAGTGCATGAACTACTCCATGCCACACTGTGGTGTCTAGTGGATGAAATACCCCATGTCACACTGTGATGTCTAGTGCATGAAATACTCCAGGCCACACTTTGGTGCCTAGTGCATGAAATACGCCATGCCTCACTGTGGTGTCTAGTGCATGAAATACTCCATGCCACATTGTGGTGTCCAGTGCATGAAATACTCCATGCCACACTATAATGTCTAGTGCATGAAATACTCCATGCCACATTGTGGTGTCCAGTGCATGAAATAATCCATGCCACACTATAATGTCTAGTGCATGAAATACTCCATGCCACATTGTGGTGTCCAGTGCATGATATACTCCATACCACATTGTGGTGTCTAGTGCATGAAATACTCCATTCCACATTGTGGTCTCTAGTGCATGAACTACTACATGCCACACTGTGGTGTCTAGTGCATGAAATACTCCATGCCACACTGTGGTGTCTAGTGCATGCTGTGCTCCATGCTACACTGTGGTGTCTAGTACATGTTGTACTCCATGCCACACTGTGGTGTGTATTGCATGCAAAACGCCATACCACACTGTGGTGTCTAGTGCATGAAAAACTCCGTGACACATTGTGGCGTCTAGTGCATGAAATACTCCATGCAACACGGTGGTGTCTAGTGCATGAAATACACCATGCCACTCTGTGGTGTCTAGTGCATGAAATACTCCATGCCACATTGTGGTGTCTAGTGCATGAAATACTCCATGCCACATTGTGGTGTCTAGAGCATGAACTACTTCATGTCACACTGTGGTGTCTAGTGGATGGAATACTCCATGCCACGCTGTGGTGTCTAGTGCATGAAATACCCCATGTCACACTGTGATGTCTAGTGCATGAAATACGCCATGTCACACTGTAATATATAGTGCATGAAATACTCCATACCACACTGTGGTGTCTAGTTCATGCTGTACTACATGCCACACTGTGGTGTCTATTGCATGCTGTACTCCATACCAAACTGTGGCGTATAATCATGCTGTAATGCATACCAAAATGTCGTGTCTAGTGCATGAAATACTCCATGCCACACTTTGGTTTCTAGTGCATGACATACGCCATGACACACTTTGGTGTCTAGTGCATGCAATATTCCATACCACACTGTGGTGTCTAGTGCATGCTGTACTACATGCCACACTGTGGTGTCTATTGCATGCAGTACTCCATACCAAACTGTGGCGTCTAGTGCATGCTGTAATGCATACCACAATGTCGTGTCTAGTGCATGAAATACTCCATGCCAAACTGTGGTGTCTAGTGCATGAAATACTCCATACCACAGTGTGGTGTCTAGTGCATGCTGTTCTCCATGCCATACTGTGATGTCTAGTGCATTAAATACTCCATGCCACATTGTGGTGTCTAGTGCATGAACTACTCCATGCCACACTGTGGTGTCTAGTGGATGAAATACCCCATGTCACACTGTGATGTCTAGTGCATGAAATACTCCAGGCCACACTTTGGTGCCTAGTGCATGAAATACGCCATGCCTCACTGTGGTGTCTAGTGCATGAAATACTCCATGCCACATTGTGGTGTCCAGTGCATGAAATACTCCATGCCACACTGTAATGTCTAGTGCATGAAATACTCCATGCCACATTGTGGTGTCCAGTGCATGATAAACTCCATACC
Organism: Archivesica marissinica; assembly: GCA_014843695.1. NCBI lineage: Eukaryota > Metazoa > Mollusca > Bivalvia > Venerida > Vesicomyidae > Archivesica > Archivesica marissinica. The sequence goes on from CM026392.1 coordinate 60,510,472, forward strand.
ACATTGTGGTGTCTAGTGCATGAAATACTCCATTCCACATTGTGGTGTCTAGTGCATGAACTACTACATGCCACACTGTGGTGTCTAGTGCATGAAATACTCCATGCCACACTGTGGTGTCTAGTGCATGCTGTGCTCCATGCTACACTGTGGTGTCTAGTACATGTTGTACTCCATTCCACACTGTGGTGTGTATTGCATGCAAAAGGCCATACCACACTGTGGTGTCTAGTGCATGAAATACTCCATACCTAACTGTGGTGTCTAGTGCATGAAAAACTCCGTAACACATTGTGGCGTCTAGTGCATGAAATACTCCATGCAACACGGTGGTGTCTATTGCATGAAATACACCATGCCACTCTGTGGTGTCTAGTGCATGAAATACTCCATGCCACATTGTGGTGTCTAGGGCATGAAATACTCCATGCCACATTGTGGTGTCTAGTGCATGAACTACTACATGCCACACTGTGGTGTCTAGTGCAGGAAATACGTCATGACACACTTTGGTGTCTAGTGCATGCAAAACTCCATACCACACTGTGGTTTCTAGTGCATGCTGTACTACATGCCACACTGTGGTGTATATTGCATGAAATACTCCATGCCACACTGTGGTGTCTAGTGCATGCTGTACTCCATACCACACTGTAGCGTCTAGTACATGCTGTAATGCATACCACAATGTCGTGTCTAGTGCATGAAATACTCCATACCACATTGTGGTTTCTAGTGCATGCTGTTCGCCATGCCACACTGTGATGTCTAGTGCATAAAATACTCCATGCCACATTGTGGTGTCTAGAGCATGAACTACTTCATGTCACACTGTGGTGTCTAGTGGATGGAATACTCCATGCCACGCTGTGGTGTCTAGTGCATGAAATACCCCATGTCACACTGTGATGTCTAGTGCATGAAATACGCCATGTCACACTGTAATATATAGTGCATGAAATACTCCATACCACACTGTGGTGTCTAGTTCATGCTGTACTACATGCCACACTGTGGTGTCTATTGCATGCTGTACTCCATACCAAACTGTGGCGTCTAATCATGCTGTAATGCATACCACAATGTCGTGTCTAGTACATGAAATACTCCATGCCACACTTTGGTTTCTAGTGCATGACATACGCCATGACACACTTTGGTGTCTAGTGCATGCAATATTCCATACCACACTGTGGTGTCTAGTGCATGCAATACTCCATACCACACTGTGGTTTCTAGAGCATGCTGTACTACATGCCACACTGTGGTGTATATTGCATGAAATACTCCATGCCACACTGTGGTGTCTAGTGCATGCTGTACTCCATACCACACTGTAGCGTCTAGTACATGCTGTAATGCATACCACAATGTCGTGTCTAGTGCATGAAATACTCCATACCACATTGTGGTTTCTAGTGCATGCTGTTCGCCATGCCACACTGTGATGTCTAGTGCATAAAATACTCCATGCCACATTGTGGTGTCTAGAGCATGAACTACTTCATGTCACTCTGTGGTGTCTAGTGGATGGAATACTCCATGCCACGCTGTGGTGTCTAGTGCATGAAATACCCCATGTCACACTGTGATGTCTAGTGCATGAAATACGCCATGTCACACTGTAATATATAGTGCATGAAATACTCCATACCACACTGTGGTGTCTAGTTCATGCTGTACTACATGCCACACTGTCGTGTCTATTGCATGCTGTACTCCATACCAAACTGTGGCGTATAATCATGCTGTAATGCATACCACAATGTCGTGTCTAGTGCATGAAATACTCCATGCCACACTTTGGTTTCTAGTGCATGACATACGCCATGACACACATTGGTGTCTAGTGCATGCAATATTCCATACCACACTGTGGTGTCTAGTGCATGCTGTACTACATGCCACACTGTGGTGTCTATTGCATGCAGTACTCCATACCAAACTGTGGCGTCTAGTGCATGCTGTAATGCATACCACAATGTCGTGTCTAGTGCATGAAATACTCCATGCCAAACTGTGGTGTCTAGTGCAGGAAATACTCCATACCACAGTGTGGTGTCTAGTGCATGCTGTTCTCCATGCCATACTGTGATGTCTAGTGCATTAAATACTCCATGCCACATTGTGGTGTCTAGTGCATGAACTACTCCATGCCACACTGTGGTGTCTAGTGGATGAAATACCCCATGTCACACTGTGATGTCTAGTGCATGAAATACTCCAGGCCACACTTTGGTGCCTAGTGCATGAAATACGCCATGCCTCACTGTGGTGTCTAGTGCATGAAATACTCCATGCCACATTGTGGTGTCCAGTGCATGAAATAATCCATGCCACACTATAATGTCTAGTGCATGAAATACTCCATGCCACATTGTGGTATCCAGTGCATGATATACTCCATACCACACTGTGGTGTCTAGTGCATGTTGTACTCCATGCCACACTGTGGTGTGTATTGCATGCAAAACGCCATACCACACTGTGGTGTCTAGTGCATGAAAATCTCCGTGACACATTGTGGCGTCTAGTGCATGAAATACTCCATGCAACACGGTGGTGTCTAGTGCATGAAATACACCATGCCACTCTGTGGTGTCTAGTGCATGAAATACTCCATGCCACATTGTGGTGTCTAGTGCATGAAATAGAAATACTCCATGCCACATTGTGGTGTCTAGTGCATGAACTACTACATGCCACACTGTGGTGTCTAGTGCATGAAATACGTCATGACACACTTTGGTGTCTAGTGCATGCAATACTCCATACCACACTGTGGTTTCTAGTGCATGCTGTACTACATGCCACACTGTGGTGCATATTGCATGAAATACTCCATGCCACACTGTGGTGTCTAGTGCATGCTGTACTCCATACCACACTGTAGCGTCTAGTACATGCTGTAATGCATACCACAATGTCGTGTCTAGTGCATGAAATACTCCATACCACATTGTGGTTTCTAGTGCATGCTGTTCGCCATGCCACACTGTGATGTCTAGTGCATAAAATACTCCATGCCACATTGTGGTGTCTAGAGCATGAACTACTTCATGCCACGCTGTGGTGTCTAGTGCATGAAATACCCCATGTCACACTGTGATGTCTAGTGCATGAAATACGCCATGTCACACTGTAATATATAGTGCATGAAATACTCCATACCACACTGTGGTGTCTAGTTCATGCTGTACTACATGCCACACTGTGGTGTATATTGCATGTTGTACTCCATACCAAACTGTGGCGTATAATCATGCTGTAATGCATACCACAATGTCGTGTCTAGTGAATGAAATACTCCATGCCACACTTTGGTTTCTAGTGCATGACATACGCCATGACACACTTTGGTGTCTAGTGCATGCAATATTCCATACCACACTGTGGTGTCTAGTGCATGCTGTACTACATGCCACACTGTGGTGTCTGTTGCATGCAGTACTCCATACCAAACTGTGGCGTCTAGTGCATGCTGTAATGCATACCACAATGTCGTGTCCAGTGCATGAAATACTCCATGCCAAACTGTGGTGTCTAGTGCATGAAATACTCCATACCACAGTGTGGTGTCTAGTGCATGCTGTTCTCCATGCCATACTGTGATGTCTAGTGCATTAAATACTCCATGCCACATTGTGGTGTCTAGTGCATGAACTACTCCATGCCACACTGTGGTGTCTAGTGGATGAAATACCCCATGTCACACTGTGATGTCTAGTGCATGAAATACTCCAGGCCACACTTTGGTGCCTAGTGCATGAAATACGCCATGCCTCACTGTGGTGTCTAGTGCATGAAATACTCCATGCCACACTATAATGTCTAGTGCATGAAATACTCCATGCCACATTGTGGTGTCCAGTGCATGATATACTCCATACCACATTGTGGTGTCTAGTGCATGAAATACTCCATTCCACATTGTGGTGTCTAGTGCATGAACTACTACATGCCACACTGTGGTGTCTAGTGCATGAAATACTCCAGGCCTCACTGTGGTGTCTAGTGCATGCTGTGCTCCATGCTACACTGTGGTGTCTAGTGCATGAACTATTCCAGGCCTCACTGTGGTGTCTAGTGCGTGAAATACTCCATGCCACATTGAGGTTTCCAGTGCATGAAATAATCCATGCCACACTGTGATGTCTAGTGCATGAAATCCTCCATACCACATTGTGGTGTCTAGTGCATGCTGTTCTCCATGACACACTGTGATGTTTAGTGAATAAAATACTCCATGCCACACTGTGGTGTCTAGTGCATTAACTACTCCATGCCACACTGTTGTGTCTAGTGGATGGAATACTCCATGCCACACTGTGGTATCTTGTGCATGAAATACCCCATGTTACACTGTGATGTCTAGTGCATGAAATACTCCAGGCCACACTGTGCTGCCTAGCAGCCTAGTGCATGAAATACTCCATGCCACACTGTGGTGTCTAGTGCATGAAATACTCCATGCCACATTGTGGTGTCTAGAGCATGAACTACTTCATGTCACACTGTGGTGTCTAGTGGATGGAATACTCCATGCCACGCTGTGGTGTCTAGTGCATGAAATACCCCATGTCACACTGTGATGTCTAGTGCAAGAAATACGCCATGTCACACTGTAATATATAGTGCATGAAATACTCCATACCACACTGTGGTGTCTAGTTCATGCTGTACTACATGCCACACTGTGGTGTATATTGCATGTTGTACTCCATACCAAACTGTGGCGTATAATCATGCTGTAATGCATACCACAATGTCGTGTCTAGTGCATGAAATACTCCATGCCACACTTTGGTTTCTAGTGCATGACATACGCCATGACACACTTTGGTGTCTAGTGCATGCAATATTCCATACCACACTGTGGTGTCTAGTGCATGCTGTACTACATGCCACACTGTGGTGTCTGTTGCATGCAGTACTCCATACCAAACTGTGGCGTCTAGTGCATGCTGTAATGCATACCACAATGTCGTGTCCAGTGCATGAAATACTCCATGCCAAACTGTGGTGTCTAGTGCATGAAATACTCCATACCACAGTGTGGTGTCTAGTGCATGCTGTTCTCCATGCCATACTGTGATGTCTAGTGCATTAAATACTCCATGCCACATTGTGGTGTCTAGTGCATGAACTACTCCATGCCACACTGTGGTGTCTAGTGGATGAAATACCCCATGTCACACTGTGATGTCTAGTGCATGAAATACTCCAGGCCACACTTTGGTGCCTAGTGCATGAAATACGCCATGCCTCACTGTGGTGTCTAGTGCATGAAATACTCCATGCCACACTATAATGTCTAGTGCATGAAATACTCCATGCCACATTGTGGTGTCCAGTGCATGATATACTCCATACCACATTGTGGTGTCTAGTGCATGAAATACTCCATTCCACATTGTGGTGTCTAGTGCATGAACTACTACATGCCACACTGTGGTGTCTAGTGCATGAAATACTCCAGGCCTCACTGTGGTGTCTAGTGCATGCTGTGCTCCATGCTACACTGTGGTGTCTAGTGCATGAACTATTCCAGGCCTCACTGTGGTGTCTAGTGCGTGAAATACTCCATGCCACATTGAGGTTTCCAGTGCATGAAATAATCCATGCCACACTGTGATGTCTAGTGCATGAAATCCTCCATACCACATTGTGGTGTCTAGTGCATGCTGTTCTCCATGACACACTGTGATGTTTAGTGAATAAAATACTCCATGCCACACTGTGGTGTCTAGTGCATTAACTACTCCATGCCACACTGTTGTGTCTAGTGGATGGAATACTCCATGCCACACTGTGGTATCTTGTGCATGAAATACCCCATGTTACACTGTGATGTCTAGTGCATGAAATACTCCAGGCCACACTGTGCTGCCTAGCAGCCTAGTGCATGAAATACTCCATGCCACACTGTGGTGTCTAGTGCATGAAATACCCCATGTCACAATGTGATGTCTAGTGCATGAAATACTCCATACCACATTGTGGTGTCTAGTGCATGCTGTTCGCCATGCCACACTGTGATGTCTAGTGCATGAAATACTCCATGCCACACTGTGGTGTCTAGTACATGCTGTGCTCCATGCCACACTGTGATGTCTAGTGCATAAAATACTCCATGCTACATTGTGGTGTCTAGAGCATGAACTACTTCATGTCACTCTGTGGTGTCTAGTGCATGACATACCCCATGTCACACTGTGATGTCTAGTGCATGACATACTCCAGGCCACACTGTGGTGCCTAGTGCATGAAATACTCCATGCCTCACTGTGGTGTCTAGTGCATGAAATACCCCATGTCACACTGTAATATCTATTGCATGAAATACTCCATACCACACTGTGGTGACTAGTTCATGCTGTACTACATGCCACACTGTGGTGACTATTGCATGCTGTACTCCATACCAAACTGTGGCGTCTAGTGCATGCACTAATGCATACCACAATGTCGTGTCTAGTGCATGAAATACTCCATGCCACACTTTGGTTTCTAGTGCATGTCATACGCCATGACACACTTTGGTGTTTAGTGAATGCAATACTCCATACCACACTGTGGTGTCTAGTGCATGCTGTTCTGCATGCCACACTGTGGTTTCTATTGTATGCTGTACTCCATTCCAAACTGTGGCGTCTATTGCATGCTGTAGTGCATACCACACTGTCGTGTCTAGTGCATGAAATACTCCATGCCACACTGTTGTGTCTAGTGCATGAAATACTCCATACCACATTGTGGTGTCTAGAGCATGCTGTTCTCCATGCCACACTGTGATGTCTAGTGCATAAAATACTCCATGCCACAGTGTGGTGTCTAGTGCATGAACTACTCCATGCCACACTGTGGTATCTAGTACCTGTTGTACTCCATGCCACACTGTGGTGTGCAGTACATGCAAAACGCCATACCACACTGTGGTGTCTAGTGCATGAAATACTCCATGCCACACTGTGGTGTCTAGTGCATGAAAAACTCCATGACACATTGTGGTGTCTAGTGCATGAAATACTCCATGCCACACTGTGGTGTCTATTTCATGAAATACTCCATGCCACACTGTGGTGTCTAGTGCATGGAATACTCCATACCACACTGTGGTGTCTAGTGCATGAAATACTCCATGCCACATTGTGGTGTCTAGTGCATGAAATTCTCCATGCCACATTGTGGTGTCTAGTGCATAAACTACTACATGCCACACTGTGGTGTCTAGTGCATGCTGTACTACATGCCACACTGTGGTGTATATTGCATGAAATACTCCATGCCACATTGTGGTTTCTAGAGCATGAACTACTTCATGTCACACTGTGGTGTCTAGTGCATGAAATACCCCATGTCACACTGTGATGTCTAGTGCATGACATACTCCAGGCCACACTGTGGTGCCTAGTGCATGAAATACTCCATGCCTCACTGTGGTGTCTAGTGCATGAAATACCCCATGTCACACTGTAATATCTAGTGCATGAAATACTCCATACCACACTGTGGTGTCTAGTTCATGCTCTACTACATGCCACACTGTGGTGTCTATTGCATGCTGTACTCCATACCAAACGGTGGCGTCTAATCATGCTGTTTATGCATACCACAATGTCGTGTCTAGTGAATGAAATACTCCATGCTACACTTTGGTTTCTAGTGCATGACATACGCCATGACACACTTTGGTGTTTAGTGCATGCAATATTCCATACCACACTGTGGTGTCTAGTGCATGCTGTACTACATGCCACACTGTGGTTTCTATTGCATGATCTACTCCATTCCAAACTGTGGCGTCTAATGCATGCTGTAGTGCATACCACACTGTCGTGTCTAGTGCATGAAATACGCCATGCCACACTGTGGTGTCTAGTGCATGAAATACTCCATACCACATTGTGGTGTCTAGTGCATGCTGTTCTCCATGCCACACTGTGATGTCTAGTGCATAAAATACTCCATGTCACACTGTGGTGTCTAGTGCATGAAATACTCCAGGCCACACTTTGGTGCCTAGTGCATGAAATACTCCATGCCTCACTGTGGTGTCTAGTGCATGAAATACTCATATGCCACATTGTGGTTTCCAGTACATGAAATACTCCATGCCAAATTGTGATGTCTAGTGCATGAAATACTCCATGCCACATTGTGGTGTCCAGTGCATGAAATACTCCATACCACACTGTGGTGTCTAGTGCATGAACTACTCCATACCACACTGTGGTGTCTAGTGCATGAAATACTCCATGCCACATTGTGGTGTCTAGTGCATGAAATACTCCATGCCACATTGTGGTGTCTAGTGCATGAACTACTACACGCCACACTGTGATGTCTAGTGCATGAAATACTCCATGCAACACTGTGGTGTCTATTGCATGCTTTGCTCCATGCTACACTTTGGTGTCTAGTACATATTGTACTCCATGCCACACTGTGGTGTGTAGTGCATGCAAAACGCCATACCACACTGTGTTGTCTAGTGCATGAAATACTCCATGCCTCACTGTGGTGTCTAGTGCATGAAAAACTCCATGACACATTGTGGTGTCTAGTGCATGAAATACTCCATGCCTCACTGTGGTGTCTAGTGCATGAAAATCTCCATGACACATTGTGGTGTCTAGTGCATGAAATATTCCATGCCACACTGTGGTGTCTAGTGCATGAAATACTCCATGCCACAATGTGGTGTCTAGTGCATGAAATACTCCATACCACACTGTGGTGTCTAGTGCATGAAATACTCCATGCCACATTGTGGTGTCTAATGCATGAAATACTCCATGCCACATTGTGGTGTCTAGTGCATGAACTACTACATGCCACACTGTGGTGTCTAGTGCATGAACTGCTCCATGCCACACTGTGGTGTCTAGTGCATACTGTGCTCCATGCTACACTGTGGTGTCTAGTACATATTGTACTCCATGCCACACTGTGGTGTGTAGTGCATGCAAAACGCCATACCACACTGTGTTGTCTAGTGCATGAAATACTCCATGCCTCACTGTGGTGTCTAGTGCATGAAAAACTCCATGACACATTGTGGTGTCTAGTGCATGAAATACTCCATGCCTCACTGTGGTGTCTAGTGCATGAAAATATCCATGACACATTGTGGTGTCTAGTGCATGAAATATTCCATGCCACACTGTGGTGTCTAGTGCATGAAATACTCCATGCCACAATGTGGTGTCTAGTGCATGAAATACTCCATACCACACTGTGGTGTCTAGTGCATGAAATACTCCATGCCACATTGTGGTGTCTAATGCATGAAATACTCCATGCCACATTGTGGTGTCTAGTGCATGAACTACTACATGCCACACTGTGGTGTCTAGTGCATGAACTGCTCCATGCCACACTGTGGTGTCTAGTGCATACTGTGCTCCATGCTACACTGTGGTGTCTAGTACATATTGTACTCCATGCCACACTGTGGTGTATAGTGCATGCAAACCGCCATACCACACTGTATTGTCTAATGCATGAAATAATCCATGCCTCACTGTGGTGTCTAGTGCATGAAAAACTCCATGACACATTGTGGTGTCTAGTGCATGAAATACTCCATGCCACACTGTGGTGCTTAGTGCATGAAATACCTCACGTCACACTGTGATGTCTAGTGCATGAAATACACTTGCCACTCTGTGATGTCTAGTGCATGAAATACTGCATGCCACACTGTCGTGTCTAGTGCATGAAATACTCCATGCCACACTGTCGTGTCTAGTGCATGCATAGCGGTATGTAAGGCTATGACTATTCTCTATTGATTGAATAAAGTTAATAACATGTTGCTTTACTTAATAAATCTTTATAGACACATGCATTTTTAATTAACGCTAATGTATTTTGTAAGGACACAAACTATTTGAACATTTTTGGTAAATTATGTAAGAATAAGTGATCCGATTTTGAATAGTATTACATATATATAAAGCCATAACCATAAACATAAACATGCCATTCAATATGAAATAATAATAAAACGTATATTCAAATTTGCAAAGAAATCGGTGGAGGGCGGGTGGAGCGGTGGGTGAGGGCGGGTGGAGCGGTGGGTGGAGGGCGGGTGGAGCGATGGTGGAGGGCGGGTGGAGCGGTGGGTGGAGGGCGGGTGGAGCGGTGGGTGGAGGGCGGGTGGAGCGATGGTGGAGGGGCGGTGGAGCGGTGGGTGGAGGGCGGGTGGAGCGGTGGGCGCACCATGTTTTCGTTGTATTTGACCGTATAAGTCAGACATTGTAACAATTAATTATTTAAAAGTCATTATCCGATTTTAAATATCGTTGCATGTTTGCAAAGCTGGGATCATACCCTTTAATTTTAAATATTGTTGCATGTTTGCAAAGCTGGGATCATACCCTTTAATTCTAAATATTGTTGCATGTTTGCAAAGCTGGGATCATACCCGTTAATTTTAAATATTGTTGCATGTTTGCCAAGCTGGGATCATACTCTTTAATTTTAAAATATTGTTGCATATTTGCAAAGCTGGGATCATACCCTTTAATTTTAAATATTGTTGCATGTTTGCAAAGCTGGGATTATACCCTTTAATTCTAAATATTGTTGCATGTTTGCCCAGCTGGGATCATACTCTTTAATTAAAACAATGTATACGGATTAGTATGCCATTGATATTACCTGTATGATATACAATATAATATGCTAATGTTAGGATTCCTTCGATTTCTATTATTGATGAAATGTTCGTGACATCGTTTGTTCGTAAGGTCACGTTGGAATCGGCAATGTGAATGTACAATTTAATTATTTGAATCAATTATTTATCTTTATTAAGACAATATCGTGGACTATACTGTCATTAACTTGTCCTGTCTTAATCATAATGATGTGGAATTAAAAATATACAGTCACACTGTGTTTATTTTATTCATGTGAGTATATAGAGTGTTGGTATAGCTGCACAACATTAAGTAGTATTGCAGATCATATAAATGGACACTTGTCTAATACACATGGCGAACTATTGCCACAATGAGAACGGATTCGGCAGTCTCTGTGTGTTGCACAAGGAAAGAGACTGAGTCATTTCCGTCATCTTTAAATATACAGTCAAACTTGTATTAAGAGACCGCCCAAGGGAATGGACAAAAGCGGTCTCTTAATGAAACGGTCTCTTAATACAAAGTGACTGAACGGACAATTTCCCAGAGTCGGAGACATGTACTAGACTTTTGTTTGGGTGGACACTACAGTGTCTATATTGATATCAACATCATATACATGTATATATGTTACATATATGTCATGTATATATGTCATCATAAAATAAAGAAAACTTTTTATAGTAATATTTGCTTGTATTTTTCTTGTTGAAACACCTTGTTGATTGCTGCGAATTGTGACACCTGCCCGGTATGGATACTGTAGATCAAACACCTTATTGATTGCTACAAAAAAGGGCATATTTATGTTGCCTGTACTCAAAAGGCCAGAATTGACATGATCTTATTTATGTTATTACGAGTATGAAACATTTTGAGGACGAATCAATTTTGTAACCTATTGCGTATATAGATTCAAAATATATGATAAGTCGTGACAATGGTGTGATATCCCGAGATAATTATCTAAGCAAAAATGTAATCCAGAAAATTACAACAATAATGCATTTACATTCATTTAAATCAAAACGTACATATAAAATTGACATCCGTTGGCTGAATTTCCGACCGGTGCAATAGGACAACCATATGCTGTGACCCAATAAAACTAAAAATGCGACACTATAAGAACAAATTGTCGACTATTTGAATCAATTAGCGCCCACTTATGAGATTTACACACATGGGGCAATATGTCTGTGACTTCACTATAAAGAACTCGTAACTGGACATTGCGCGCCGATAATCCCTACATTTGTGTTTACAACAATGACTCAAACGGAAATTGGGGCATAAATGTGCGAAAATTGACTGATTGGCATGATTACTTGTCAAATGTATTGCCTCTTCAATATACATAACTAGCAGACGACACATTTAATAGTCTCTTGATTTACGGTATGTTTTGAATTTCTAATTTCAACACTACTTATGGTCGCTTAATGAAAAACTTTAGGTAATTACGGCCAAAAATAGGTGGTCGTTGGTCGCGTAAGACAAAAGTCGCTTAATACAATAGATTTATAGTGTGAAATCGCTCGGGGGGGGATTTCAAAATGGTCGCATAAGACAAAGGTCGCTTAATACACGTGGTCGCTTGAGCAATTTTGACTGTATGTAGATATGCAGAAGGGACACGTACACCACTTGTCCCTCACAACTGTATATTGCAATCACACTGCGGAAGATGATGTGTTCATGTGAGGAAAGTATATCGTTGGCTTGTGGAAGGTCCATGGTTCTACCGGTGTGCATCTTGTGTCTGAATTACTATTCGGATGATATTAATCACTCTATGTTGGAGCGGATGATATTAAGCACTCTTGTTGGAGCGGATGACAGAGTATTTGTGGTCATTCGTTTCGGAGGAAACCGGAGTACCCTGAGAAAACCCACCTGTCTGATCTGGTAACCACCGTACCATCTCACATACTTCCATGTGTGAGGATGATCGAACTCTGGTTGCATTTGTGAGAAGCGAGCACATTAACCACTGCGCTAATCGGACAGCCACAACTATATATATGAGGTTACTTATAAACAAGTGAATAATAATTTGTGATTAAATATCCGTAAAACACACACACATTGTTATTGTTGGGCAGTTGTATCGCTTTAAAGCACAATTTACAATAAAGTATACAATAAATTATACAATCAGTCGTATATCGTATTACGTATTATGCACATGATACCGACCTATGTATTATTTGTAGCATGCGTGCAGAACGCAATTATTTAAAACATGTTTGAATAGTAGTGTTTACTCTTGTCTAGGATATATTCAAGTAGTAGTTCTCTTCCATAGATAGAGTTGTTTATACAAATTTATTTTAGCTCGATTGCGAAACAAGTTATTTCAACTTAAATTATTCACTCTCGAGACCTCATTCCTGATGGAATCCATCGCCACGAGGGAGAGAGAAGAGGCAACGTGGAATTTAAATGCCTTGCCTAAGGACACAATCGTAATGGCTCCAGCGGGGCTCGAACTAGATAGAGTTGGCATGCTACCACATGACACTAGGTTTTGATGACGAATGTTAATGAATCATGCGATTTTAGCGAATGTCCTACATATCTTTGATTGGCTTTAGCATAATTTAGACAATTGTTATACAAGTTTGGTGAACATGGTCTTACTGATAGTTTGTGTCATTGGCAGCCGGTTGCATAGCTACGCCCCTGTACCTCTGCCATAGACAGTTACGCGGTCAATTCGTACCCTGGTCATACGTCCAGTACCCCTGGCCGTTGTACAATCAACTTCCATTTGTAACACTTTAAGTGAAGCAAATATCATTCAAAGATTTATGACTTGCACTAAAACAACTGAATATTTTCCCTGTAACGTTTATTGATGGTTTATTAACGATTGCTATGATTGCGATTCAATTCCAGGCTATGACATACTCATGGCTGTCAGCATAGAGCAGGGGTTTACATATATCCGGTTACTATTCTCTAGATACATTTGCGATTAAAATGATTTAGCCTACACAAACTTATACAAGTTCGATTGCAAAATAGATTGTTACAACATAAGATTATCTAGATCGCTTTCTAGACCTCAGTCCTGACGGAATCAATCGCCATGAGGGCAGGGGGATACAATATGTGGACTCTAGGTGAGATGTACGGGAAGTTCACACCTGAAGCGAACGCGCTATCACTGGGCTAGCACGACTTCCATTTCCATTTCATCTTTAAAAGTATTTAAATTATTATCCATTTTTCAAAGTTTAAATGTTACATTAATACATAATTAAATCAGTCACTATATGTTGGCCTATATATAGACAGAAATGCAATCTTAAGTGTCTAGAATGGGGGTTTGGTTGTTTTGGGGACTCCATTATTGCAATATAACTGCTCTTGAGAGGCCTTTGTCACTCTTAGGACCCCGCTGATTGTTGGGAGGCATTTCTATGACATATATGGGACGAGATATAGTGATTTTAATCGCGAGGGCGGCCATTTTGAATATTGCCCCATAGTAACCCTATGTCCGGGGTAGAAAATGTCTACACCCTGATGTTTTTACCCCTGTGTATGTACTTGAATTTGAAGAATTTGCTGGACATAAAATCCAAAATATCTGCCTGTCTGCCTGCCGACTTGTCTGTCCGTCCGTCCGCCAGTCAAACGCCGCCATATCCGCCGACACAACCCCTCAGCCAGAAGACATACATGTATACTGTATTGATACTGTATGCATATAATATTCGTATAGTCTGTATGCGCTGCCCGATTGCCCCTACTGTAACCTACAAGTTTCATAAATTCGTTTGATATTTTTCAAATTATCATAGATTAGATGTTTTATCAGTCGTAAGGAAAAGGGTTACAGTATAACGCAGGACACCACCAAGCATCCAACATTTTCCCGAATCAAGAAAGGTCAACCGAACACCTGTTTTTGGAGATCAATATACTGGGCTTGGAGACAAATCATCGGTTTACAAAATTAAATCTGATGACATGTGGCATAACATAATAGTTTCAATATCATAAACTAGTGGGCACGCGGTATCCTTCCGCCACGATGTGATCCAGTCCAGATCCGACACCAACTGTTAATGACTGTCCGATAAGCGCATTGGTTAGCCCACTCGCTTCTCACCAATGCAACCAGGGTTCGATCATCGGACCGGGAAGTATGTGAGATGGTACGGTGATCGTAAAGATCGGACAGGTGTGTTTTCTCCGGGTACTCCGGCTTCCTCCCACATGTACGCTTTCATCCGCGCCAACGAGAGTGATTTATATAAGTTGTTAAAACTTGCTTCGCAATCGTTGTAAAGTAAATAAAGTTTAAACTAACAGTTAATGGATTGGTCCTAGATTGTGGACCTTCACTCCAAAAAAAAGTATGAACATACATCCGGAGATGTTTGCCTAACGAAAACATAACATACTAGGGGAGGTAATTAACGGTGACATTATTCGGAGAATCCAATACAAGTTGCTTCCCTTTCATCGTTAAGTGCTCGCTAGCAAACATTGAAACTAGATATTGAACTATTAATATCGATTGTGCAAACGTATTTATGTGTGGGCGTCCGTAGGCTGCTCAGGTTCGGATCCCACTGTGGAAGGTTGGTGGTTCTACCCATGTACCCGTCCGTGACAGAAATTGTATACGAAGACCAGCTGGAATGTTGGATTGTTCCAAAAGCTATCGATGAGATTTTAAATATAGAAACAAACTAGAGAGAATCACTCGGGGAGATGAAAACCACGAGGTATTTAGTTTTAACAATACGTTATGCTGAATATACATACTCATAATATGTACACACACACATGTATGATTGATTGTGTCAGCTGGCTGGTGAGCATGTTGGTGTGAATCTTCGGGCAGACAGGCAGGCAGGGGTAGGCATGCAGGCAGATACTGACGAGTCACCCGATTTCAGTTGGGGGGGGGGCAACGTTATAGATACATTACCCTTATACTATATATTATACTAATGAATTATTTGTCAAAATGTAATGTAAGTTGGTGAAAACTATTGTTTTTATTAGAGTTTCGATATTGACGTCATTTCTCATTAGGGCACTCAGCCCCATTCCTCTAAATGTGATAACGGCAGGTGTTCATCTAGCTGATTCTACTAGTAAACCAATAGCGAATTTATGGAGAAGGAACCCCCCCCCCCCACAAAATCTAAACAGCGTAGTAGTGCTATCAAGCTCAAATTGATAGCCTGTTCATTTCATAGCCGGTTCATTTCATAGCACAGCCTGTTCATTTCATAGTCTGTTCATTCCTATTAGATGTACATTTTGTATATACAATAAGGAAGTCAATTTATTTATAGAGATTTCAATTTCATAACTAATAAGTAACCGTTTTCAACCTTACTAAATTTCGAAGAGTTTATACATTTAGAATTTAGAATTGTTGTTCGTTACAATTAAGCACATCAAATATTTCATATCTTTACACAGATAATTACTGCCATTCACACTAGATAGTTATTATACAACATCTATATTACTCCTCTGCGTAATATGATTACAGGAGATTAGTGTCAGAGTAGTATAAATAACTTATTTGTTCTGCTGCATATGTGGGTACATAATAAAAGTATCGACAAAGCGTCTGCCACAAAGATATATGCCACGGGAATTCTGGGTCAATGAAGATTCAAAATGCACCCATTGTCTGCCTAATCTGGGTAGGCGTGCGTTCGAATCCAGCACTAGCTGATATACCCCGAGATTCTAGATCCATTACGCTAATCCAGAATCTAAAACAAGTTAAATAAATAAGAATTAAACAGTAGAGGGTGTGATTAAGTGTAGCATAGAGTGTAGCGCTAGTAGGACAGTAGAGGGTGTGATTAAGTGTAGCATAGACAGTAGCGCTAGTAGGACAGTAGAGGGTGTGATTAAGTGTAGCATAGACAGTAGCGCTAGTAGGACAGTAGAGGGTGTGATTAAGTGTAACATAGAGTGTAGCGCTAGTAGAACAGTAGAAGTTGTGATTAAGTGTAGCATAGACAGTAGCGCTAGTATGACAGTAGAGGGTGTGATTAAGTGTAGCATAGACAGTAGCGCTAGTAGGAGAGTAGAGGTTGTGATTAAGTGTAACATAGAGAGTAGCGCTAGGAGGACAGTAGAATGTGTGATTAAGTGTAGCATATACAGTAGTGCTAGTAGGACAGTATAGGTTGTGATTAAGTGTAACATAGACAGTAGCACTAGTAGGACAGTAGAGGGTGTGATTAAGTGTAGCATAGACAGTAGCGCTAGTAGGAGAGTAGGGGTTGTGATTAAGTGTAACATAGACAGTAGCGCTAGTAGGAGAGTAGAGGGTGTGATTAAGTGTAACATAGACAGTAGGGCTAGTAGGACAGTAGAGGGTGTAATTAAGTGTAGCATAGACAGTAGCACTAGTAGGACAGTAGAGGGTGTGATTAAGTGTAGCATAGACAGTAGCACTAGTAGGACAGTAGAGGGTGTGATTAAGTGTAACATAGGCAGGACAGTAGCGCTAATAGGACAGTAGAGGTTGCGATTAAGTGTAGCATATACAGTAGCGGTAGTAGGACAGTAGAGGTTGTGATTAAGTGTAACATAGACAGTAGCGCTAGTAGGACAGTAGAGGTTGTAAATAAGTGTAGCATTGACAGTAGCGCTAGTATGACAGTAGAGGGTGTGATTAAGTGTAACATAGACAGTAGCGATAGTAGGACAGTAGAATGTGTGATTAAGTGTAGCATATACAGTAGTGCTAGTAGGACAGTATAGGTTGTGATTAAGTGTAACATAGACAGTAGCACTAGTAGGACAGTAGAGGGTGTGATTAAGTGTAACATAGACAGTAGCGCTAGTATGACAGTAGAGGGTGTGATTAAGTGTAACATAGGCAGGACAGTAGCGCTAGTAGGACATTAGAGGTTGAGATTAAGTGTAGCATATACAGTAGAGCTAGTAGGACAGTAGAGGGTGTGATTAAGTGTAGCATAGACAGTAGCGCTAGTAGGACAGTAGAGGGTGTGATTAAGTGTAGCATAGACAGTAGCGCTAGTAGGACAGTAGAGGGTGTGATTAAGTGTAACATAGACAGTACCGTTAGTAGGACAGTAGAGGGTGTGATTAAGTGTAACATAGAAAATAGCGCTAGTAGGACAGTAGAGGGTGTGATTAAGTGTAGCATAGACAGTAGCGTTAGTAGGACCGTAGAGGGTGTGATTAAGTGTAGCATAGAGTGTAGCGCTAGTAGAACAGTAGAAGTTGTGATTAAGTGTAGCATAGACAGTAGCGCTAGTATGACAGTAGAGGGTGTGATTAAGTGTAGCATAGACAGTAGCGCTAGTAGGACAGTAGAGGTTGTGATTAAGTGTAACATAGACAGTAGCGCTAGTAGGACAGTAGAAGGTGTGATTAAGTGTAGCATATACAGTAGCGCTAGTAGGACAGTATAGGTTGTGATTAAGTGTAACATAGACAGTAGCACTAGTAGGACAGTAGAGGGTGTGATTAAGTGTAGCATAGACAGTAGCGCTAGTAGGAGAGTAGGGGTTGTGATTAAGTGTAACATAGACAGTAGCGCTAGTAGGAGAGTAGAGGGTGTGATTAAGTGTAACATAGACAGTAGGGCTAGTAGGACAGTAGAGGGTGTAATTAAGTGTAGCATAGACAGTAGCGCTAGTAGGACAGTAGAGGGTGTGATTAAGTGTAGCATAGACAGTAGCACTAGTAGGACAGTAGAGGGTGTGATTAAGTGTAACATAGGCAGGACAGTAGCGCTAGTAGGACAGTAGAGGTTGTGATTAAGTGTAGCATATACAGTAGCGCTAGTAGGACAGTAGAGGTTGTGATTAAGTGTAACATAGACAGTAGCGCTAGTAGGACAGTAGAGGTTGTGATTAAGTGTAGCATAGACAGTAGCGCTAGTAGGACAGTAGAGGTGTGATTAAGTGTAACATAGACAGTAGCGCTAGTAGGACAGTAGAGGTTGTGATTAAGTGTAACATAGACAGTAGCGCTAGTAGGACAGTAGAGGGTGTGATTAAGTGTAGCATAGACAGTAGCGCTAGTAGGACAGTAGAGGTTGTGATTAAGTGTAGCATAGACAGTAGCGCTAGTAGGACAGTAGAGGGTGTGATTAAGTGTAGCATAGACAGTAGCGCTAGTAGGACAGTAGAGGTTGTGATTAAGTGTAACATAGACAGTAGCGCTAGTAGGACAGTAGAGGTTTTGATTAAGTGTAACATAGACAGTAGCGCTAGTAGGACAGTAGAGGGTGTGATTAAGTGTAGCATAGACAGTAGCGCTAGTAGCACAATAGAGGGTGAGATTAAGTGTAGCATAGACAGTAACGCTAGTAGGACAGTAGAGGGTGTGATTAAGTGTAACATAGAGAGTAGCGCTAGTATGACAGTAGATGGTGTGATTAAGTGTAACATAGACAGTAGCGCTAGTAGGATAGTAGAGGGTGTGATTAAGTGTAGCATAGACAGTATCGCTAGTAGGACAGTAGAGGGTGTGATTAAGTGTAACATAGACAGTAGCACTAGTAGGACAGTAGATGGTGTGATTAAGTGTAACATAGGCAGGACAGTAGCGCTAGTAGGACAGTAGAGGTTGTGATTAAGTGTAACATAGACAGTAGCGCTAGTAGGACAGTAGATGTTGTGATTAAGTGTAACATAGACAGTAGCGCTAGTAGGACAGTAGAGGGTGTGATTAAATGTACCATAGACAGTAGCGCTCGTAGGACAGTAGAGGTTGTGATTAAGTGTAACATAGACAGTAGCTCTAGTAGGACAGTAGAGGGTGTGATTAAGTGTAGAATAGACAGTAGCGCTAGTAGGACAGTAGAGGTTGTGATTAAGTGTAACATAGACAGTATCACTAGTAGGACAGTAGAGGTTGTGATTAAGTGTAGCATAGACAGTAGCGCTAGTAGGACAGTCGAGGTTGTGATTAAGTGTAGCATAGACAGTAGCGCTAGTAGGACAGTAGAGGGTGTGATTAAGTGTAGCATAGACAGTAGCGCTAGTAGGACAGTAGAGGATATGATTAAGTGTAACATAGGCAGGACAGTAGCGCTAGTAGGACAGTAGAGTGTGTGATTAAGTGTAACATAGACATTAGCGCTAGTAGGACAGTAGACGTTGTGATTAAGTGTAGCATATACAGTAGCGCTAATAGGACAGTATAAGTTGTGATTAAGTGTAGCATAGCCAGTAGCGCTAGTAGGAGAGTAGAGGGTGTGATTAAGTGTAACATAGACAGTAGCGCTAGTAGGAGAGTAGTGGGTGTGATTAAGTGAAACATAGACAGTAGGGCTAGTAGGACAGTAGAGGGTGTAATTAAGTGTAGCATAGACAGTAGCGCTAGTAGGACAGTAGAGGTTGTGATTAAGTGTAACATAGACAGTAGCGCTAGTAGGACAGTAGAGGGTGTGATTAAGTGTAGCATAGACAGTAGCACTAGTAGGACAGTAGAGGGTGTGATTAAGTGTAACATAGGCAATACAGTAGCGCTAATAGGACAGTAGAGGTTGTGATTAAGTGTAGTATATACAGTAGCGCTAGTAGGACAGTAGAGGTTGTGATTAAGTGTAACATAGACAGTAGCGCTAGTAGGACAGTAGAGGTTGTGATTAAGTGTAACATAGACAGTAGCGCTAGTAGGACACTAGAGGGTGTGATTAAGTGTAGCATATACAGTAGCGCTCGTAGGACAGTAGAGGTTGTGATTAAGTGTAACATAGACAGTAGCGCTAGTAGGACAGTAAAGGGTGTGATTAAGTGTAGCATAGACAGTAGCGCTAGTAGGACAGTAGAGGTTGTGATTAAGTGTAACATAGACAGTAGCGCTAGTAGGACAGTAGAGGTTTTGATTAAGTGTAACATAGACAGTAGCGCTAGTAGGACAGTAGAGGGTGTGATTAAGTGTAGCATAGACAGTAGCGCTAGTAGCACAATAGAGGGTGAGATTAAGTGTAGCATAGACAGTAACGCTAGTAGGACAGTAGAGGGTGTGATTAAGTGTAACATAGAGAGTAGCGCTAGTATGACAGTAGATGGTGTGATTAAGTGTAACATAGACAGTAGCGCTAGTAGGATAGTAGAGGGTGTGATTAAGTGTAGCATAGACAGTATCGCTAGTAGGACAGTAGAGGGTGTGATTAAGTGTAACATAGACAGTAGCACTAGTAGGACAGTAGTGGTGGGAGTAAGTGTAAATAGGCATATACAGTAGCGCGAGAGGACAGTAGAGGTTGATTAAGTGTAGCATAGACAGTAGCGCTAGTAGGACAGTAGAGGTTGGGATTAAGTGTAACTAGAAGTAGCGCTAGTAGGACAGTAGAGGGTGTGATTAAATGTAACTAGACAGTAGCGCTAGTAGGACAGTAGAGGTTTTGTGTTAGCGCGTAGGAGTAAGTGTAGCATAGACACTAGCGCTAGTAGGACAGTAGAGGGTGTGATTAAGTGTAGCATAGACAGTAGCGCTAGTAGGACAGTAGGG
>CM026392.1:60532614-60574899 GCA_014843695.1 Archivesica marissinica
TATCTTAGCAAATACACGTTTTAGTTGCCGGCCAGCAGAACGTCGTTATTTAGACACGCCTTTTATTATGAAGTAACTGCCATTCGTGTTACAAACAATAATCTGATTGGTTGTTATGCTTTACAATCATTTTAATGCATCATCAGCCCATAGAAACAGTCGGTGCTTCTGTAACATTGGTAGATGTTATTTGGAAATACGAGCCCATTGAAACAGTGGCGCTGGTAATGAGACTCAGACATGTGCACAAGATACGCCAATATTTCTTCAGAAATTCGTAGCGTTATTTAGTTGGTAGATACATGTATGTACAAGGCTGGACTTTTACTGGGAACAAGTTTTTATATATCGCTTTCTACTGCAGCTAAACTATTAATATCAGGTAACCGTATACAAGAATTAGAATTGATTAAACTGTTTTCCAACATTTTAATAAAGTATGGTTGATTCGTTGTATGCCTACGATATATATTTCTGTCTGATGCGATATCATTTTTTTCATAAAATGATACCTACCGATTTTAAGGCAACATGTACTGTTATATTAACATCATGGTCAGTAGCAAACCAAACAACGAATGTATTGCATCGACAACTTGCATTAAAAACACTGTGTGCAAAACATCAAATAGATGGATAGATATGGATGAAAATGGATGAACACACAGATATTCACATAATTATACGTACGATAAAATAATACGGATGAACACACACGACGTTTAAACTAACTATTTAGAAGTGGATGTCAGTTGTTTCATGATTTAAAAAACGGTTTAAATGTCATAATGTTGTGAAACAATCTCTGTCTGATATGTGTATGCTGTTAATTGGATAGTTCAGTCTTCTGAACCTTAAAGAGTTGAAGTCGCTTAATTATCCGTAAGATGTTTTCGTTCAATAAAGACTGGATCAACATCTAATCTAACCAGGTGAGTATCTATTTGGTGCCATTGTTTTATATTTGATTAGGTAATGTCCATATGAACTGACTAACTTTATGTTCTCAACTTAATTTAGAAATACTACCATTTTATACTTTTCTTGCCTTACAATAATTGCACTTGCCGAGGGCCATATGTTAAAAATAATTGTTCTAGCATCTAAAATAAGATATTATTATTATTAATAATAATACTATTACTATATTGGCGTAAGGAGAGCGACACATATTATTAGTGTTTTACAAATATATTTTAGCTCGATTGTGAAACAAGTTTACAACATTATATTAATCGCCCGAGAGACGTGGGGGACAGAGAAGCGGCAAAGTGGAAAACAACGTACATTGTCTAAGGGCGCAATCGTAACATACTAATATTAACTGTTAATAATATTGACAAAGTTGACTCTTTCATCTATTTATTCATCCTTTCATTTCCTCCATGCATGAAGATGTTTGAGCTTATTTACTCTCGCCGCCGGCGAACCATGAATGATGTTTACATCTTATTTACACATGCACTATACCTTTAACAATGAGGTGCATGCATAGGCCAGGAGTAAGAAGTACATCTCATTTGTTACAGAAATAGTTGTGAAAAACAGCATATAAACACTGTAAAAACAGCAATATACTAATAACAGACGGATCTATAGTCCAGTGGTTAAGACGCTGGACAGGTACTCTAGGATCGCAGGTTCGATCCCCCGTCTGACACTAATAAAATTAACAGCCTTTCAGATGGGACTTTAAACCGAGGTCTCCTGTCGGTGCCTTACACCGTGCACGTAAAGGAACCAAAGGAGACTCTGGAATCATGGGCCTCTGTCTGTATCATTACACTATCCTCCAAAAGTCTAGAATTACTTATTTCTCCAGGAGGCGTCGCTCATATGGGCAACCGGTAGCGTCGATAAATAAACGTAAAACACACAATATACTAATAGACAGAATACTATACTGTGTCATTTTATATATTTAAATATTCTCTCACGATTTGTAAGTCGCATTTTTAAAATATGCGAGTACGTAACTGACTTAAAGAGATAGTCATTGCACATGTTGAAATATTTCTTAAAGCTACAACCTCGGGAAATTTGCCGTGTCCCCAGAAGTTTTATGTACAATTTCATTGCTGCTAGTAGTTCTACCAGTCAATATGGCTTCATATCACTTGGCCTTCACTGCTGTCGGATTATTTCATTATGAGGAAGCTATCCAGCTGGCTTGCGGAAGGACGGTGGTTCTACATGGGTACCTTTCCGTGCCTGCAGTATTGCTCGGAATGGGCACCCGGTGTCTAACACCGCCACTAATAGCTGGAGAGTCACCATATGACCTAAGTCGTCGGTGTGACTGCATACACACACACACACACACACACACACACACACACACACACACACACACACACACTGTTCTTCATTAACTCACACTTTGTCATTTACCCATCACATCCTTTGGACAAAACAACCAAAGCAGCAACATATTTGCATACACACATATCACCAACATTCTACACTAATAGTAAGACATATATGTTTGACTGCTGTGCTCAAAATATAGAGCAAGGAAGCGCCCTTTAAATTCAAAGCAAATGGCTAAATTATAAATAATTACCAGTTTATTGTATCCAGCCTGTGAACCCCTATTGCTATGCTATGAATCTATGCTTGAGGTCGCTTTCAGGCTTTGCCGTATTCATATTAATTTAGCTACGTCATGATACTGGTACTGCTGCTGTTACTATTTATACTATCCAGAAATCGATGTAATATATATAATATCAGGTGCGTGCATGTGTTGTACATCTAATATAAATCCATCATTTTGTCTGCCGATTCGAAATTTTAAATCCAAGTTTAGACTATTTCAAATGGTGTGTTATTGCATGATTTCAATTTGCATGTAATTATTTGCCGACATCTGTTTATATTGTACAGTAATATTGTGTTGGTTGATTTAGTAGTGTCTTATTCCAGTGTCATTTAATGTTAATCTGGCTCATAAGAACGATTTCAAACGTTAAGAAACCGCTCGAGCCATGCCGACGGTAAAATAATGTGGGATTATGGGGAAAATACCCATCAAATATCTACAATTCATTTCTAGGTCAACTTCCGTACGAAGATTTAAAATTAGATAACATTTCGATACTTTCATCTCAATACGCGTTACCGTAAAGCTCGCTTGCTTAGAGCTTGCTATAATGACGTCACTACGCAAAGCAGCGTTTTATTTATGTTTTAAACAGCGTTATAATTGCGTCAAGACTTCTTTTAAATCATCGTTTATCTGACCATTAACGTTATGTACCAATTCAAATGGAATTATGCATACATTAAAGTTTAATTTACAAATTATAAGGATTATTCTCTCAACTAATCAGAATCATTCCAGGTATTTTTTTATTACACCTGTGTACATATAAGCAATTACGAGAAGGTGTTATTACATTGAATACATGCAAAGTTATGTGATAAATGTCAAATTGTCCCTACTGATTTTTTTCTAATAATATTTTTTTTACTGCACTTTGTCTCGTCCAGTGGTTAACACATTCATCATTGGACTGAGATCCCAGGGATCGCAGGTTGTATCACCACGGCACTCCCTAATAATATCAGCAGTCTTTCAGATGTGAAACCGAGGTCTCGTGTCGGTGCTTTACGTAAAAGAACCAGCGGAGACTCTGGAATGGGCCTCTGTCATTGGACTATCACCCAAAAAATTCCTAATCTCTTCAGGAGGTGTCGCTCATATTGGTTACGGGTAACGACGATAAATAAATGCAAACAAAATGTATATAAGTGCATGCATGCACATACGCAGGACGCTGGACATGCAATACTCTCTAGCACGGTGGCTTTGGCAGTAGCTCGGATTTTATTCACATTCCTGTCTGGCCCCTATACCGTGCATTCATGGGACAAGCCGTCCATGCGTCGAGTATCTTATATGCATGCACATGTATATACGCACGCACGCACGCACGCACACACACAGACACACACTATATATATATATATACACGATAAGTATTCAAACTTAAAGAGATTCCCCCAATGGCATTGTATTTCGTATTTAAAATATTGGTCTCCTGGCAATTAGGTATATGATATAGACCTACATATTGGATCTGTTTGAGCCTTATATCTGTCTAAAACTCACACTTATATACAATATCCTACTATTCAAAATTATTAATTTAGTACATTTACGCATAGGATTTAATACAATACGGTAACGCTGGCCTTTTGAAAGCAGTCCAATATTAATAATAATGACCTGCACGCACAAAGGTTTTAAGTGAAATGAGAGGCATTTGTTTCTTTGTTTTATGTTGTACATTTTACATAGGATCCTTTGGTGAATAAATAATACATTCACAGTATATTAGAAAAGGTAGGGTGTCGTGTTTCCTGTGTACGCATACCATATGTCTAAACATGATATAAAATGTAATACATAACACAACATAATGTTTACTGGCATTAAATAGCATAAGCACATTTATAGCCACATATGACGAAACTTGACACATTGTGAAATACATGATAGTTTTCTGAGAAGTTTGAATATATCAGTTAACAATTAGTTGATGAAAAAGTACATTAAGTGAAATACATGAAATATAATTACTGCACTATTTGTGCAGACATGTGACCAAAACAAACTATCTTGCAAAGTATACAAATCCATGCTCAATTTGCCTAATTACACATCTAAATGGATATAACATATTAAAAATACACTCATAAATGCTGGCAGACCCGATATATGGAATAATCCTCTAAATTTAAGCAGTCATTTTATCAAAACACAAATCAATATTACCAATCTTGGCATGGTACTTTACAAAACTCATCACAAGGTTTAAATTACAACTTGTTCAAAGATTCAATTAACTTGGAAAATTATTTTCTAACTATAAATAAAGTTTAACATGATTACATATCAGTAATGAAACTTAGAACTGGACATCATTACATACCAATATAAGTGGGTCGCTGGGAGGGCATCGAACTTAGCGAAAGATCATGCGACCTATGTACACATAATACTATTAATGATGACATGCATTATATCATTGTCTGTCCTTTTTTCACGGAACTCAGAAGATTATCCATGGATACCTATTATTATGTTCAACAAAACACACACAAGTACATACAGATAATGACCTCAACACAAGCAAATATTTGTTAGAACTAGTATGGATGTACTCAATCCCAGACTAACTGTGTGCTGTTTAATATGTGTACATATATCAAGCTTAACATCTACATTCATTAGCACCAAACAGCAATTCTAAGTGCTAAATACTTATTGCTACTATTTTTAATGATATTGTATTAATCCAAAGCAAATACAATGTAGTACTGTACCGAATATGAAATAAATAAAATAAATATATATAATTAAAATAATAAAACTGAAACAATGCTATTAAAGAACTATTTTCTATTTAATTAATGAAATCAAACCAAATAAAATAAACATCCATATATTTTATACTCAATTATTCGACATGGTTCCAGATCAGCAAAAGCATTACACTGCATGTCAATCTGGATGTATACTATTATGTTGTCTGTTAGTCAACCAAGGGCGTAAGTAGTTTGTCTAGCCATACTATTCAAATAACAAGCAGCGTGGGGTATGGCGAAATGGCTTATTATTATGTACCATATGATAGGATACTGTGGTACATGCAAGGTAATATTTTCACCATCTATTCGCATGTTAAATACAAACACAAAAAACAAAAAAACAACCAAAAAAACAACAAACATATTAAAGCTACATCGTTGAAAACGCAAATGTCTACATGATGTATTTTCCTATTATATAGTATACTTGTTTTCACAAAGATTTGCCTCAAAAGATCAGTATTTCAACTAATAAACAAACGTCGTATACGACTTTTGTTGACATAACGAACTAATGTAAATAGGGTCAACATCCATGCGTAATGCATACATCCCGAATGACACGATTTATGGGACAAATATATATATGTCGCTTTAAATAATCATCCACGAAAACAGGTTATAGATAATGATTATGACACGTGCAATAAAGTAACGTCAACAAATAATTGTCAAATTCAACATCGTTAACTATTAATTAATAAATATATTACCGATTATATATTATAATCCTCATATCATTTACTTCTGGTAGATAAAACTCACGTTTAACTCAAGAATGTGCATCCATTCAACAATATTTATAAACACGCATAAGTGACCAACACAACCATCCTAAACGAAACAATTTCGCTGACCTATAGTCTGTTTCAAATCAATCATAATAATACAATCAAACCAACAAGTAAATGAAACAAAATATCCCGCTCTTTTCCCATCTCCAAACGCGACTCTTTTCTCTACTGTACCCTTTATTATTTATATATCAACCCATGTCACTTTATTTACGCAAAACGATTGTTCTGGGCTTAAAATACGCATTGACATGTATTCCGTTTGATTAAACATTATTGAGTAGAACATATGCATGGTTTAATTTGCCTGAGATACTAACAGTTTCTTGGCGTTAAGCAAACTACCCGATGAGGAAATTAATATACCCAGCTATTTGTATTCTTTTACTGTTCTATTATCTTAACATTGATGGTAAAATTAAAGTGTGTTGGCTTGTTTGAACCAACTATTATTAGTATGACTTCTATCGAACTTGTGTTTATCCTTAATTTCCAAGTTTTACAGTAATAATAAAAATCTAGTGTTTTTGATCTAATGTTGTTAAAACTTGTGGCCCAAACCATTTGTATGTTCATGCTAGTATTGTACCTTTATGTGTATGACATATTCACTATTGATTTGCAATAAAATATGAATAAACAAAAATAATAAAAATCATTCAGCATATTTTGGACGGAGACAACACCATCACGAACAATTACAGTATCATCTGTATACAAAATAATACAAATCTTAAGGAATGCATCAATGTTTAAAATGCCAACTTTAAGTTCAGGGTCATTTACCCCGAGATAAGATTCTAGATCGTTTAGTAAATGATGATTCGTTAAGTAAATCGAAAATAAAATTGGTAAACGAGTCCCCACGACGAACCCCGCAATGGCTTTTGCAAACTTATCTGCAGACTCACATCACTCTAAGTCGTTGTACATTTTATCTAAAAACACAATGCTACGTTCAGTATGGATTTATTTAAAATAATTAATGGCGAATACTGGCCATGGCTGGTGGAATACAATACATACTGTAATATACTATGTAATGGAAAATCAACGTATTTTGTATCGGTAGAAATACACACACCCTTCCGCCAAAGCGATGTTGCGTAAATGAACGAGCCCCGACCAATCGCCATTAAAAATAAACTGACCGTAAGAACAAAAACGTATTTCCGTAGGCAATTATGTATTAGGTATTCATATATCTAATGGATACACAAGCAAACGTGTATATTGCTGTAGAGAGTGTGTTTCGCATTATGTCATATCCCAATGGAATAATATGAGTGTCATTTTGGAGAAAGACTTGTCTACTGCTCACTGCTGGTAGTACATTGTACACTACCCATTGATGGTAGTACATTGTACACTACCCACTGATGGTAGTACATTGTACACTATCCACTGATGGTAGTACATTGTACACTATCCACTGATGGTAATACATTGTACACTATCCACTGTTGGTAGTACATTGTACACTATCCACTGATGGTAGTAGAGTGTACACTACCCACTGATGGTAGTACATTGTACACAACCCAATGATGGTAGTACATTGTACACTACCCACCGATGGTAGTACATTGTACACTACCCAATGATGGTAGTACATTGTACACTACCCACTGATGGTAGTACATTGTACACTACCCACTGATGGTAGTACATTGTACACTATCCACTGATGGTAGTACATTATACACTACACACTGATGGTAGTACATTGTACACTACCCCTGATGGTACATTGTACACTATCCACTGATGAAGTACATTGTACACTACCCACTGATGGTAGTACATTGTACACTACCCACTGATGGTAGTACATTGTACACTACCCACTGATGGTAGTACATTGTACACTACCCACTGATGGTAGTACATTGTACACTACCCACTGATGGTAGTACATTGTACACTACCCACTGATGGTAGTACATTGTACACTACCCACTGATGGTAGTACATTGTACACTACCCACTGATGGTAGTACATTGTACACTACCCACTGATGGTAGTACATTGTACACTACCCACGATGGTAGTACATTGTACACTACCCAGATGGTAGTACATTGTACACTACCCACTGATGGTAGTACATTGTACACTACCCACTGATGGTAGTACATTGTACACTACCCACTGATGGTAGTACATTGTACACTACCCCGATGGTAGTACATTGTACACTACCCACTGATGGTAGTACATTGTACACTACCCACTGATGGTAGTACATTGTACACTACCCACTGATGGTAGTACATTGTACACTACCCACTGATGGTAGTACATTGTACACTACCCACTGATGGTAGTACATTGTACACTACCCACTGATGGTAGTACATTGTACACTACCCACTGATGGTAGTACATTGTACACTACCCACTGATGGTAGTACATTGTACACTACCCACTGATGGTAGTACATTGTACACTACCCACTGATGGTAGTACATTGTACACTACCCACTGATGGTAGTACATTGTACACTACCCACTGATGGTAGTACATTGTACACTACCCACTGATGGTAGTACATTGTACACTACCCTGATGGTAGTACATTGTACACTACCCACTGATGGTAGTACATTGTACACTACCCACTGATGGTAGTACATTGTACACTACCCACTGATGGTAGTACATTGTACACTACCCACTGATGGTAGTACATTGTACACTACCCACTGATGGTAGTACATTGTACACTACCCACTGATGGTAGTACATTGTACACTACCCACTGATGGTAGTACATTGTACACTACCCACTGATGGTAGTACATTGTACACTACCCACTGATGGTAGTACATTGTACATTACCCACTGATGGTAGTACATTGTACACTACCCACTGATGGAAGTACATTGTACACTGATGGTAGTACATTGTACACTACCCACTGATGGTAGTACATTGTACACTACCCACTGATGGTAGTACATTGTACACTACCCACTGATGGTAGTACATTGTACACTACCCACTGATGGTAGTACATTGTACACTGATGGTAGTACATTGTACACTACCCAATGATGGTAGTACATTGTACATTACCCACTGATGGTAGTACATTGTACACTACCCACTGATGGAAGTACATTGTACACTGATGGTAGTACATTGTACACTACCCACTGATGGTAGTACATTGTACACTACCCACTGATGGTAGTACATTGTACATCACTGATGGTAGTACATTGTACACTACCCACTGATGGTAGTACATTGTACACTACCCACTGATGGTAGTACATTGTACACTACCCACTGATG
The DNA here is from genome assembly GCA_014843695.1 of Archivesica marissinica. NCBI lineage: Eukaryota > Metazoa > Mollusca > Bivalvia > Venerida > Vesicomyidae > Archivesica > Archivesica marissinica. The sequence continues at coordinate 60,542,090 of CM026392.1, forward strand.
GTAGTACATTGTACACTACCCACTGATGGTAGTACATTGTACACTACCCACTGATGGTAGTACATTGTACACTACCCACTGATGGTAGTACATTGTACACTACCCACTGATGGTAGTACATTGTACACTACCCACTGATGGTAGTACATTGTACACTACCCACTGATGGTAGTACATTGTACACTACCCACTGATGGTAGTACATTGTACACTACCCACTGATGGTAGTACATTGTACACTACCCACTGATGGTAGTACATTGTACACTACCCACTGATGGTAGTACATTGTACACTACCCACTGATGGTAGTACATTGTACACTACCCACTGATGGTAGTACATTGTACACTCCACGGTAGTACATTGTACACTACCCACTGATGGTAGTACATTGTACACTACCCACTGATGGTAGTACATTGTACACTACCCACTGATGGTAGTACATTGTACACTACCCACTGATGGTAGTACATTGTACACTACCCACTGATGGTAGTACATTGTACACTACCCACTGATGGTAGTACATTGTACACTACCCACTGATGGTAGTACATTGTACACTACCCACTGATGGTAGTACATTACCCCACTGATGGTAGTACATTGTACACTACCCACTGATGGTAGTACATTGTACACTACCCACTGATGGTAGTACATTGTACACTACCTGATGGTAGTACATTGTACACTACCCACTGATGGTAGTACATTGTACACTACCCACTGATGGTAGTACATTGTACACTACCCACTGATGGTAGTACATTGTACACTACCCACTGATGGTAGTACATTGTACACTACCCACTGATGGTAGTACATTGTACACTACCCACTGATGGTAGTACATTGTACACTACCCACTGATGGTAGTACATTGTACACTGATGGTAGTACATTGTACACTACCCACTGATGGTAGTACATTGTACACTACCCACTGATGGTAGTACATTGTACACTACCCACTGATGGTAGTACATTGTACACTACCCACTGATGGTAGTACATTTGTAGTACATTGTACACTACCCACTGGTAGTACATTGTACACTACCCACTGATGGTAGTACATTGTACACTACCCACTGATGGTAGTACATTGTACACTACCCACTGATGGTAGTACATTGTACACTACCCACTGATGGTAGTACATTGTACACTACCCACTGATGGTAGTACATTGTACACTACCCACTGATGGTAGTACATTGTACACTACCCACTGATGGTAGTACATTGTACACTACCCATCGATGGTAGTAGATTGTACACTACACACTGATGGTAGTACATTGTACATTACCCACTGATGGTAGTACATTGTACATTACCCATTGATGGTAGTACATTGTACACTACCAACTGATGGTAGTACATTGTACACTACCCACTGATGGTAGTACATTGTACACTACCCACTGATGGTAGTACATTGTACACTACCCACTGATGGTAGTACATTGTACACTACCCACTGATGGTAGTACATTGTACACTACCCACTGATGGTAGTACATTGTACACTACCCACTGATGGTAGTACATTGTACACTACCCGATGGTAGTACATTGTACACTACCATGATGGTAGTACATTGTACACTACCCACTGATGGTAGTACATTGTACACTACCACTGATGGTAGTACATTGTACACTACCCACTGATGGTAGTACATTGTACACTACCCACTGATGGTAGTACATTGTACACTACCCACTGATGGTAGTACATTGTACACTACCCACTGATGGTAGTACATTGTACACTACCCACTGATGGTAGTACATTGTACACTACCCACTGATGGTAGTACATTGTACACTACCCACTGATGGTAGTACATTGTACACTACCCACTGATGGTAGTACATTGTACACTACCCACTGATGGTAGTACATTGTACACTACCCACTGATGGTAGTACATTGTACACTACCCACTGATGGTAGTACATTGTACACTACCCACTGATGGTAGTACATTGTACACTACCCACTGATGGTAGTACATTGTACACTACCCACTGATGGTAGTACATTGTACACTACCCACTGATGGTAGTACATTGTACACTACCCACTGATGGTAGTACATTGTACACTACCCACTGATGGTAGTACATTGTACACTACCCACTGATGGTAGTACATTGTACACTACCCACTGATGGTAGTACATTGTACACTACCCACTGATGGTAGTACATTGTACACTACCCACTGATGGTAGTACATTGTACACTACCCACTGATGGTAGTACATTGTACACTACCCACTGATGGTAGTACATTGTACACTACCCACTGATGGTAGTACATTGTACACTACCCACTGATGGTAGTACATTGTACACTACCCACTGATGGTAGTACATTGTACACTACCCACTGATGGTAGTACATTGTACACTATCCACTGATGGTAGTACATTGTACACTACCCACTGATGGTAGTACATTGTACACTACCCACTGATGGTAGTACATTGTACACTACCCACTGATGGTAGTACATTGTACACTGATGGTAGTACATTGTACACTACCCACTGATGGTAGTACATTGTACACTATCCACTGATGGTAGTACATTGTACACTACCCACTGATGGTAGTACATTGTACACTACCCACTGATGGTAGTACATTGTACACTACCCACTGATGGTAGTACATTGTACACTACCCACTGATGGTAGTACATTGTACACTACCCACTGATGGTAGTACATTGTACACTACCCACTGATGGTAGTACATTGTACACTACCCACTGATGGTAGTACATTGTACACTACCCACTGATGGTAGTACATTGTACACTACCCACTGATGGTAGTACATTGTACACTACCCACTGATGGTAGTACATTGTACACTACCCACTGATGGTAGTACATTGTACACTACCCACTGATGGTAGTACATTGTACACTACCCACTGATGGTAGTACATTGTACACTACCCACTGATGGTAGTACATTGTACACTACCCACTGATGGTAGTACATTGTACACTACCCACTGATGGTAGTACATTGTACACTACCCACTGATGGTAGTACATTGTACACTACCCACTGATGGTAGTACATTGTACACTACCCACTGATGGTAGTACATTGTACACTACCCACTGATGGTAGTACATTGTACACTACCCACTGATGGTAGTACATTGTACACTATCCACTGATGGTAGTACATTGTACACTACCCACTGATGGTAGTACATTGTACACTACCCACTGATGGTAGTACATTGTACACTACCCACTGATGGTAGTACATTGTACACTACCCACTGATGGTAGTACATTGTACACTACCCACTGATGGTAGTACATTGTACACTACCCACTGATGGTAGTACATTGTACACTACCCACTGATGGTAGTACATTGTACACTACCCACTGATGGTAGTACATTGTACACTACCCACTGATGGTAGTACATTGTACACTACCCACTGATGGTAGTACATTGTACACTACCCACTGATGGTAGTACATTGTACACTACCCACTGATGGTAGTACATTGTACACTACCCACTGATGGTAGTACATTGTACACTGCCGGTAGTACATTGTACACTATCCACTGATGGTAGTACATTGTACACTATCCACTGATGTAGTACATTGTACACTACCCACTGATGGTAGTACATTGTACACTACCCACTGATGGTAGTACATTGTACACTATCCACTGATGGTAGTACATTGTACACTACCCACTGATGGTAGTACATTGTACACTACCCACTGATGGTAGTACATTGTACACTACCCACTGATGGTAGTACATTGTACACTACCCACTGATGGTAGTACATTGTACACTACCCACTGATGGTAGTACATTGTACACTACCCACTGATGGTAGTACATTGTACACTACCCACTGATGGTAGTACATTGTACACTACCCACTGATGGTAGTACATTGTACACTACCCACTGATGGTAGTACATTGTACACTACCCACTGATGGTAGTACATTGTACACTACCCACTGATGGTAGTACATTGTACACTATCCACTGATGGTAGTACATTGTACACTACCCATTGATGGTAGTACATTGTACACTACCCATTGATGGTAGTACATTGTACACTACCCACTGATGGTAGTACATTGTACACTATCCACTGATGGTAGTACATTGTACACTACCCACTGATGGTAGTACATTGTACACTACCCACTGATGGTAGTACATTGTACACTACCCACTGATGGTAGTACATTGTACACTACCCACTGATGGTAGTACATTGTACACTACCCACCGATGGTAGTACATTGTACACTACCCACTGATGGTAGTACATTGTACACTACCCACTGATGGTAGTACATTGTACACTACCCACTGATGGTAGTACATTGTACACTACCCACTGATGGTAGTACATTGTACACTACCCACTGATGGTAGTACATTGTACACTACCCACCGATGGTAGTACATTGTACACTACCCACCGATGGTAGTACATTGTACACTACCCACTGATGGTAGTACATTGTACACTACCCACTGATGGTAGTACATTGTACACTACCCACCGATGGTAGTACATTGTACACTACCCACCGATGGTAGTACATTGTACACTACCCACCGATGGTAGTACATTGTACACTACCCACTGATGGTAGTACATTGTACACTACCCACCGATGGTAGTACATTGTACACTACCCACCGATGGTAGTACATTGTACACTACCCACTGATGGTAGTACATTGTACACTACCCACTGATGGTAGTACATTGTACACTACCCACTGATGGTAGTACATTGTACACTACCCACTGATGGTAGTACATTGTACACTACCCACGATGGTAGTACATTGTACACTACCCACTGATGGTAGTACATTGTACACTACCCACTGATGGTAGTACATTGTACACTACCCACTGATGGTAGTACATTGTACACTACCCACTGATGGTAGTACATTGTACACTACCCACTGATGGTAGTACATTGTACACTACCCACTGATGGTAGTACATTGTACACTATCCACTGATGGTAGTACATTGTACACTACCCACTGAAAGTAGTACATTGTACACTATCCACTGATGATAGTACATTGTACACTACCCACTGATGGTAGTACATTGTACACTATCCACTAATGGTAGTACATTGTATACTACCCACTGATGGTAGTACATTGTACACTGCTGGTAGTACATTGTACACTACCCACTGATGGTAGTACATTGTACACTATACACTGATGGTAGTAGATTGTACATTACCCACTGATGATAGTACATTGTACACTACCCACTGATGATAGTACATTGTACACTATCCACTGGTGGTAGTACATTGTACACTACCCAATGATGGTAGTACATTGTACACTATCCAATGATGATAGTACATTGTACACTACCCAATGATGATAGTACATTGTACACTACCCACTGATGGTAGTACATTGTACACTACCCATTGATGGTAGTACATTGTGCAATACCCATTGATGGTAGTAAAATGTACACTACCCATTGATGGTAGTAGATTGTACACTAACCACTGATGGTAGTACATTGTACACTATCCACTGATGATAGTACATTGTACACTACCCACTGATGGTAGTATATTGTACACTACCCACTGATGGTAGTACATTGTACACTACCCACTGATAGTAGTACATTGTACACTACCCACTGATGGTAGTACATTGTTCACTATCCACTGATGGTAGTACATTGATCACTATCCACCGATGGTAGTACATTGTACACTACCCACCGATGGTAGTACATTGTACACTACCCACTGATGGTAGTACATTGTACACTATCCACTGATGATAGTACATTGTACACTACCCACTGCTGGTAGTACATTGTACACTATCCACTAATGGTAGTACATTGTACACTACCAACTGATGGTAGTACATTGTACACTGCTGGTAGTACGTTGTACACTACCCACTGATGGTAGTACATTGTACACTACCCACTGATGATAGTACATTGTACACTACCCACTGGTGGTAGTACATTGTACACTACCCACTGATGGTAGTACATTGTACACTACCCACTGATGGTAGTACATTGTACACTAACCACTGATGGTAGTACATTACACCACTGATGGTAGTACATTGTACACTACCCATTGATGGTAGTACATTGTACACTACCCACTGATGGTAGTACATTGTACACTGCCGGTAGTACATTGTACACTATACACTGATGGTAGTACATTGTACACTATCCACTGATGATAGTACATTGTACACTACCCACTGATGGTAGTACATTGTACACTACCCACTGATGGTAGTACATTGTACACTATCCACTGATGGTAGTACATTGTACACTACCCAATGATGGTAGTACATTGTACACTACCCACTGATGGTAGTACATTGTACACTATCCACTGATGGTAGTACATTGTACACTACCCATTGATGGTAGTACATTGTACACTACCCACTGATGGTAGTACATTGTACACTACCCACTGATGGTAGTACATTGTACACTACCCACTGATGGTAGTACATTGTACACTACCCATTGATGGTAGTACATTGTACACTACCCATTGATGGTAGTACATTGTACACTACCCACTGATGGTAGTACATTGTACACTACCCACTGATGGTAGTACATTGTACACTACCCACTGATGGTAGTACATTGTACACTACCCACTGATGGTAGTACATTGTACACTACCCACTGATGGTAGTACATTGTACACTACCCACTGATGGTAGTACATTGTACACTACCCACTGATGGTAGTACATTGTACACTACCCACTGATGGTAGTACATTGTACACTACCCACTGATGGTAGTACATTGTACACTACCCACTGATGGTAGTACATTGTACACTACCCACTGATGGTAGTACATTGTACACTACCCACTGATGGTAGTACATTGTACACTACCCACTGATGGTAGTACATTGTACACTACCCACTGATGGTAGTACATTGTACACTACCCACTGATGGTAGTACATTGTACACTACCCACTGATGGTAGTACATTGTACACTACCCACTGATGGTAGTACATTGTACACTACCCGATGGTAGTACATTGTACACTACCCACTGATGGTAGTACATTGTACACTACCCACTGATGGTAGTACATTGTACACTACCCACTGATGGTAGTACATTGTACACTACCCACTGATGGTAGTACATTGTACACTACCCACTGATGGTAGTACATTGTACACTACCCACTGATGGTAGTACATTGTACACTACCCACTGATGGTAGTACATTGTACACTACCCACTGATGGTAGTACATTGTACACTACCCACTGATGGTAGTACATTGTACACTACCCACTGATGGTAGTACATTGTACACTACCCACTGATGGTAGTACATTGTACACTACCCACTGATGGTAGTACATTGTACACTACCCACTGATGGTAGTACATTGTACACTACCCACTGATGGTAGTACATTGTACACTACCCACTGATGGTAGTACATTGTACACTACCCACTGATGGTAGTACATTGTACACTACCCACTGATGGTAGTACATTGTACACTACCCACTGATGGTAGTACATTGTACACTGATGGTAGTACATTGTACACTACCCACTGATGGTAGTACATTGTACACTACCCACTGATGGTAGTACATTGTACACTACCCACTGATGGTAGTACATTGTACACTACCCACTGATGGTAGTACATTGTACACTACCCACTGATGGTAGTACATTGTACACTATCCACTGATGGTAGTACATTGTACACTACCCACTGATGGTAGTACATTGTACACTACCCACTGATGGTAGTACATTGTACACTACCCACTGATGGTAGTACATTGTACACTACCCACTGATGGTAGTACATTGTACACTACCACTGATGGTAGTACATTGTACACTACCCACTGATGGTAGTACATTGTACACTACCCACTGATGGTAGTACATTGTACACTACCCACTGATGGTAGTACATTGTACACTACCCACTGATGGTAGTACATTGTACACTACCCACTGATGGTAGTACATTGTACACTACCCACTGATGGTAGTACATTGTACACTATCCACTGATGGTAGTACATTGTACACTACCCACTGATGGTAGTACATTGTGCAATACCCATTGATGGTAGTAAAATGTACACTACCCATTGATGGTAGTACATTGTACACTAACCACTGATGGTAGTACATTGTACACTATCCACTGATGATAGTACATTGTACACTACCCACTGATGGTAGTACATTGTACACTACCCACTGATGGTAGTATATTGTACACTACCCACTGATGGTAGTACATTGTACACTACCCACTGATAGTAGTACATTGTACACTACCCACTGATGGTAGTACATTGTTCACTATCCACTGATGGTAGTACATTGATCACTATCCACCGATGGTAGTACATTGTACACTACCCACCGATGGTAGTACATTGTACACTACCCACTGATGGTAGTACATTGTACACTATCCACTGATGATAGTACATTGTACACTACCCACTGCTGGTAGTACATTGTACACTATCCACTAATGGTAGTACATTGTACACTACCAACTGATGGTAGTACATTGTACACTGCTGGTAGTACGTTGTACACTACCCACTGATGGTAGTACATTGTACACTACCCACTGATGATAGTACATTGTACACTACCCACTGGTGGTAGTACATTGTACACTACCCACTAATGGTAGTACATTGTACACTACCCACTGATGGTACTACATTGTACACTAACCACTGATGGTAGTACATTACACCACTAATGGTAGTACATTGTACACTACCCATTGATGGTAGTACATTGTACACTACCCACTGATGGTAGTACATTGTACACTGCCGGTAGTACATTGTACACTATACACTGATGGTATTAGATTGTACACTATCCACTGATGATAGTACATTGCACACTACCCACTGATGATAGTACATTGTACACTACCCACTGATGGTAGTACATTGTACACTATCCACTGATGACAGTACATTGTACACTACCCAATGATGATAGTACATTGTACACTACCCACTGATGGTAGTACATTGTACACTATCAACTGATGGTAGTACATTGTACACTACCCATTGATGGAAGTACAATGTACACTACCCACTGATGATAGTACATTGTACACTACCCACTGAGGATAGTACATTGTACACTACCCACTGATGGTAGCACATTGTACACTACCGATTGATGGTAGTAGATTGTACACTACCCATTGACGGTAGTACATTGTACACTACCCATTGGTGGTAGTAGATTGTACACTACCCACCGATGGTAGTACATTGTACACTACCCATTGATGGCAGTACATTGTACACTACCCACTGATGGTAGTACATTGTACACTATCCACTGATGGTAATAGATCGTACACTACCCATTGATGGTAGTACATTGTACATTACCCATTGATGGTAGTACATTGTACACTACCCACTGATGGCAGTACATTGTACACTATACACTGATGGTAGTACATTGTATACTACCCACTGGTGGTAGTACATTGTACACTACCCACTGATGGTAGTACATTGTTCACTATCCACTGATGGTAGTACATTGTTCACTATCCCCCGATGGTAGTACATTGTACACTACCCACCGATGGTAGTACATTGTACACTACCCACTGATGGTAGTACATTGTACACTACCCACTGATGGTAGTACATTGTACACTACCCACTGATGGTAGTACATTGTACACTACCCACTGATGGTAGTACATTGTACACTACCCACTGATGGTAGTACATTGTACACTACCCACTGATGGTAGTACATTGTACACTACCCACTGATGGTAGTACATTGTACACTACCCACTGATGGTAGTACATTGTACACTACCCACTGATGGTAGTACATTGTACACTACCCACTGATGGTAGTACATTGTACACTACCCACTGATGGTAGTACATTGTACACTACCCACTGATGGTAGTACATTGTACACTACCCACTGATGGTAGTACATTGTACACTACCCACTGATGGTAGTACATTGTACACTACCCACTGATGGTAGTACATTGTACACTACCCACCGATGGTAGTACATTGTACACTACCCACCGATGGTAGTACATTGTACACTACCCACTGATGGTAGTACATTGTACACTACCACTGATGGTAGTACATTGTACACTACCACTGATGGTAGTACATTGTACACTACCCATGATGGTAGTACATTGTACACTACCCACGATGGTAGTACATTGTACACTACCCACTGATGGTAGTACATTGTACACTACCCACTGATGGTAGTACATTGTACACTACCCACTGATGGTAGTACATTGTACACTACCCACTGATGGTAGTACATTGTACACTACCCACTGATGGTAGTACATTGTACACTATCCACTGATGGTATTACATTGTACACTACCCACTGATGGTAGTACATTGTACACTATCCACTGATGATAGTACATTGTACACTACCCACTGATTGTAGTACATTGTACACTATCCACTGATGGTAGTACATTGTATACTACCCACTGATGGTAGTACATTGTACACTGCTGGTAGTACATTGTACACTACCCACTGATGGTAGCACATTGTACACTATACACTGATGGTAGTAGATTGTACATTACCCACTGATGATAGTACATTGTACACTACCCACTGATGATAGTACATTGTACACCATCCACTGGTGGTAGTACATTGTACACTACCCAATGATGGTAGTACATTGTACACTATCCAATGATGATAGTACATTGTACACTACCCAATGATGATAGTACATTGTACACTACCCACTGATGGTAGTACATTGTACACTACCCATTGATGGTAGTACATTGTGCAATACCCATTGATGGTAGTAAAATGTACACTACCCATTGATGGTAGTAGATTGTACACTAACCACTGATGGTAGTACATTGTACACTATCCACTGATGATAGTACATTGTACACTACCCACTGATGGTAGTATATTGTACACTACCCACTGATGGTAGTACATTGTACACTACCCACTGATAGTAGTACATTGTACACTACCCACTGATGGTAGTACATTGTTCACTATCCACTGATGGTAGTACATTGATCACTATCCACCGATGGTAGTACATTGTACACTACCCACCGATGGTAGTACATTGTACACTACCAACTGATGGTAGTACATTGTACACTATCCACTGATGATAGTACATTGTACACTACCCACTGCTGGTAGTACATTGTACACTATCCACTAATGGTAGTACATTGTACACTACCAACTGATGGTAGTACATTGTACACTGCTGGTAGTATGTTGTACACTAACCACTGATGGTAGTACATTGTACACTACCCACTGATGATAGTATATTGTACACTACCCACTGGTGGTAGTACATTGTACACTACCCACTAATGGTAGTACATTGTACACTACCCACTGATGGTACTACATTGTACACTAACCACTGATGGTAGTATATTACACCACTAATGGTAGTACATTGTACACTACCAATAGATGGTAGTACATTGTACACTACCCACTGATGGTAGTACATTGTACACTGCCGGTAGTACATTGTACACTATACACTGATGGTATTAGATTGTACACTATCCACTGATGATAGTACATTGCACACTACCCACTGCTGATAGTACATTGTACACTACCCACTGATGGTAGTACATTGTACACTATCCACTGATGACAGTACATTGTACACTACCCAATGATGATAGTACATTGTACACTAACCACTGATGGTAGTACATTGTACACTATCAACTGATGGTAGTACATTGTACACTACCCACTGATGATAGTACATTGTACACTACCCACTGAGGATAGTACATTGTACACTACCCACTGATGGTAGCACATTGTACACTACCGATTGATGGTAGTAGATTGTACACTACCCATTGACGGTAGTACATTGTACACTACCCATTGGTGGTAGTAGATTGTACACTACCCACTGATGGTAGTACATTGTACACTACCCACTGGTGGTAGTACATTGTACACTATCCACTGATGATAGTACATTGTACACTACCCAATGATGATAGTACATTGTACACTACCCATTGATGGTAGTACAATGTACACTACCCACTGATGGTAGTACATTGTACACTATCCACTGACGATAGTACATTGTACACTTCCCATTGATGGTAGTACAATGTACACTACCCACTGATGATAGTACATTGTACACTACCCAATGATGATAGTACATTGTACACTACCCATTGATGGTAGTACAATGTACACTACCCACTGATGATAGTACATTGTACACTACCCACTGATGGTAGTACATTGTACACTACCCACCGATGGTAGTACATTGTACACTACCCATTGATGGCAGTACATTGTACACTACCCACTGATGGTAGTACATTGTACACTATCCACTGATGGTAATAGATCGTACACTACCCATTGATGGTAGTACATTGTACATTACCCATTGATGGTAGTACATTGTACACTACCCACTGATGGCAGTACATTGTACACTATACACTGATGGTAGTACATTGTATACTACCCACTGATGGTAGTATATTGTACACTACCCACTGATGGTAGTACATGGTACACTACCCATTGATGGTATTAGATTGTACACTACCCACAGCTGGTAGTACATTGTACACTACCCACTAATGGTAGTACATTGTACACTACCCAATGATGGTAGTACATTGTACACTACCCACTGATGGTAGTACATTGTACACTACACACTGATGGTAGTACATTGTACACTACCCACTGATGGTAGTACATTGTACACTACCCACTGATGGTAGTACATTGTACATTATCCACTGATGGTAGTACATTGTACACTACCCACTGGTGGTAGTACATTGTACACTACCCACTGATGGTAGTACATTGCACACTATCCATTGATGGTAGTAGATTGTACACTACCCACTGAAAGTAGTACATTGTACACTATCCATCGATGATAGTACATTGTACACTACACACTGATGGTAGTACATTGTACACTATCCACTAATGGTAGTACATTGTACACTACCGACTGATGGTAGTACATTATACACTGCTGGTAGTAAATTGTACACTACCCACTGATGGTAGTACATTGTACACTATACACTGATGGTAGTAGATTGTACGCTACCCACTGATGATAGTACATTGTACACTACCCACTGATGATAGTACATTGTGCACTACCCATTGGTGGTAGTACATTGTACACTACCCACTGATGGTAGTACATTGTACACTACCCATTGATGGTAGTACATTGTACACTACCCATTGATGGTATTACATTGTAAACTACCCACTGATGGTAGTACATTGTACACTATCCACTGATTGTAGTACATTGTACACTACCCACTGATGGTAGTACATTGTACACTACCCACGGGTGGCAGTACATTGTACACTACCCACTGGTGGTAGTACATTGTACACTACCCACTGATTGTAGTACATTGTACACTATCCACTGATGGTAGTAGATTGTACACTACCCATTGATGGTAGTAGATTGTACCCTACCCACTGATGGTAGTACATGTACACTACACACTGATGATAGTACATTGTACACTACCCACTGATGGTAGTACATTGTACACTATCCACTGATGATAGTACATTGTACACTACCCACTGGTGGTAGTACATTGTACACTACCCACTGATGGTAGTACATTCCACACTATCCACTGATGGTTGTAGATTGAACACTACCCACTGAAAGTAGTACATTGTACACTATCCACTGATGATAGTACATTGTACACTAACCACTGATGGTAGTACATTGTACACTATCCACTAATGGTAGTACATTGTACACTACCCACTGATGGTAGTACATTATACACTATCCACTGATGATAGTACATTGTACACTACCCACTGATGGTAGTACATTGTACACTACCCACTGATGGTAGTACATTGTACACTACGCAATGATGGTAGTACATTGTACACTACCCACTGATAGTAGTACATTGTACACTACCCACTGATGGTAGTACATTGTTCACTATCCACTGATGGTAGGACATTGTACACTACCCACCGATGGTAGTACATTGTACACTACCCACTGATGGTAGTACATTGTACACTACCCACTGATTGTAGTACATTGTACACTACCCACTGATGGTAGTACATTGTACACTACCCACTGGTGGTAGTACATTGTACACTACCCACTGATGGTAGTACATTGTACACTATCCACTGATGGTAGTACATTGTACACTACCCACTGATGGTAGTACATTGTACACTACCCACAGATGGTAGTACATTGTACACTACCCACTGATGGTAGTACATTGTACACTACCCATTGATGGTAGTACATTGTACACTACCCATTGATGGTAGTACATTGTACACTACCCATTGATGGTAGTACATTGTACACTACCCATTGATGGTAGTACATTGTACACTACCCATTGATGGTAGTACATTGTACACTACCCACTGATGGTAGTACATTGTACACTACCCACTGATGGTAGTACATTGTTCACTACACTGATGGTAGTACATTGTACACTATCCACCGATGGTAGTACATTGTACACTACCCACCGATGGTAGTACATTGTACACTACCCACTGATGGTAGTACAGTGTACACTACGCACTGGTGGTAGTACATTGTACACTACCCACTGGTGGTAGTACATTGTACACTACCCACTGATGGTAGTAGATTGTACACTACCCACTGAATATAGTACATTGTACACTATCCACTGATGATATTACGTTGTACACTACCCACTGCTGGTAGTACATTTTACACTAACCACTAATGGTAGTACATTGTACACTACCCACTGATGGTAGTACATTGTACACTGCTGGTAGTACATTGTACACTACCCACTGATGGTAGTACATTGTACACTATACACTGATGGTAGTAGATTGTACACTACCCACTGATGATAGTACATTGTACACTACCCACTGATGATAGTACATTGTACACTACACACTGGTGGTAGTACATTGTACACCACCCACTGGTCGTAGTACATTATACACTACCCACTAATTGTAGTACATTGTACACTATCCACTGATGATAATGCATTGTACACTACCCAATGATGATAGTACAATGTACACTACCCACTGATGGTAGTACATTGTACACTACCCATTGATGGTAGTACATTGTGCAATACCCACTGATGGTAGAACAATGTACACTACCCACTGATGGTAAAACATTGTACACTACCCACTGATGGTAGTACATTGTACACTACCCATTGATGGTAGTACATTGTACACTACGCATTGATGGTATTAGATTGTACACTACCCACAGATTGTAGTACATTGTACACTACCCACTAATGGTTGTACATTGTACACTAACCACTGATGGTAGTACATTGTACACTACCCACTGATGGTAGTACATTGTACACTACCCACTGATGGTAGTACATTGTACACTGCTGGTAGTACATTGTACACTATACACTGATGGTATTAGATTGTACACTATCCACTGATGACAGTACATTGCACACTACCCACTGATGGTAGTACATTGTACACTATCCACTGATGACAGTACATTGTACACTACCCAATGATGGTATACATTGTACACTACCCACTGATGGTAGTACATTGTACACTACCCACTGATGGTAGTACATTGTACACTACATACTGATGGTAGTACATTGTACACTACCCACTGATGGTGGTACATTGTACACTACCCACTGATGGTATTACATTGTACACTATCCACTGATGGTAGTACATTGTACACTACCCACTGGTGGTAGTACATTGTGCACTACCCACTGATGATTGTACATTGCACACTATCCACTGATGGTAGTAGATTGAACACTACCCACTGAAAGAAGTACATTGTACACTATCCCCTGATGATAGTACATTGTACACTATCCACTAATGGTAGTACATTGTACACTACCCATTGATGGTAGTACATTGTACACTACCCACTGATGGTAGTACATTGTACATTGCTGGTAGTACATTGTACACTATACACTGATGGTATTAGATTGTACACTATCCACTGATGATAGTACATTGCACACTACCCACTGATGATAGTACATTGTACACTACCCACTGATGGTAGTACATTGTACACTATCCACTGATGATAGTACATTGTACATTACCCAATGATGATAGACCATTGTACACTACCCACTGATGGTAGTACATTGTACACTACCCACTGGTGGTAGTACATTGTACACTATCCACTGATGATAGTACATTGTACACTACCCAATGATGATAGTACATTGTACACTACCCATTGATGATAGTACAATGTACACTACCCACTGATGGTAGTACATTGTACACTATCCACTGACGGTAGTACATTGTACACTACCCATTGATGGTAGTACAATGTACAATACCCACTGATGATATTACATTGTACACTACCCAATGATGATAGTACATTGTACACTACCCATTGATGGTAGTACAATGTACACTACCCACTGATGATAGTACATTGTACACTACCCACTGATGCTAGTACATTGTACACTACCAACCGATGGTAATACATTGTACACTACCCATTGATGGCAGTACATTGTACACTACCCACTGATGGTAGTACATTGTACACTATCCACTGATGGTAATAGATCGTACACTACCCATTGATGGTAGTACATTGTACATTACCCATTGATGGTAGTACATTGTACATTACCCACTGATGGCAGTACATTGTACACTATACACTGATGGTATTACATTGTATACTACCCACTGATGGTAGTATATTGTACACTACCCACAGCTGGTAGTATATTGTACACTACCCACTGATGGTAATACATTGTACAATACCCAATGATGGTAGTACATTGTACATTATCCACTGATGGTAGTACATTGTACACTACCCACTGGTGATAGTACATTGTACACTACCCACTGATGGTAGTACATTGCACACTATCCATTGATGGTAGTAGATTGTACACTACCCACTGAAAGTAGTACATTGTACACTATCCACCGATGACAGTACATTGTACACTACCCACTGATGCTAGTACATTGTACACTACCAACCGATGGTAATACTTTGTTCACTACCCATTGATGGCAGTACATTGTACACTACCCACTGATGGTAGTACATTGTACACTATCCACTGATGGTAATAGATCGTACACTACCCATTGATGGTAGTACATTGTACATTACCCATTGATGGTAGTACATTGTACACTACCCACTGATGGCAGTACATTGTACACTATACACTGATGGTATTACATTGTATACTACCCACTGATGGTAGTATATTGTACACTACCCACAGCTGGTAGTACATTGTACACTACCCACTGATGGTAGTACATTGTACACTACCCAATGATGGTAGTACATTGTACATTATCCACTGATGGTAGTACATTGTACACTACCCACTGGTGGTAGTACATTGTATACTACCCACTGATGGTAGTACATTGCACACTATCCATTGATGGTAGTAGATTGTACACTACCCACTGAAAGTAGTACATTGTACACTATCCACCGATGATAGTACATTGTACACTACCCACTGATGGTAGTACATTGTACACTATCCACTAATGGTAGTACATTGTACACTACCGACTGATGGTAGTACATTATACACTGCTGGTAGTACATTGTACACTACCCACTGATGGTAGTACATTGTATACTATACACTGATTGTACTAGATTGTACGCTACCCACTGATGATAGTACATTGTACACTACCCACTGATGATAGTACATTGTGCACTACCCACTGGTGGTAGTACATTGTACACTACCCACTGATGGTAGTACATTGTACACTACCCATTGATGGTAGTACATTGTACACTAGCCATTGATGGTAGTACATTGTACACTACCCATTGATGGTAGTAGATTGTACACTACCAATGATGGTAGTACATTGTACACTACCCATTGATGGTAGTAGATTGTACACTACCCGCTGATGGTTGAACATTGTACATTACCCACTGATGGTAGTACATTGTACACTATTCACTGATGGTAGTACATTGTACACTACCCATTGATGGTAGTACATTGTACACTATCCACAGATGGTAGTACATTTTACACTACCCATTGATGGTAGTAGATTGTACCCTACCCACTGATGGTAGTACATGTACACTACACACTGATGGTAGTACATTGTACACTACCCACTGATGGTAGTACATTGTACACTATCCACTGATGATAGTACATTGTACACTACCCACTGGTGGTAGTACATTGTACAATACCCACTGATGGTAGTACATTGTACACTATCCACTGATGGTAGTAGATTGTACACTACCCACTGAAAGTAGTACATTGTACACTATCCACTGATGATAGTACATTGTACACTAACCACTGATGGTAGTACATTGTACACTATCCACTAATGGTAGTACATTGTACACTACCCACTGATGGTAGTACATTGTACACTGCTGGTAGTACATTGTACACTATAAACTGATGGTATTAGATTGTACACTACCCACTGATGATAGTACATTGTACACTACCCACTGGTGGTAGTACATTGTACACTACCCACTGATGGTAGTACATTGTACACTATCCACTGATGATAGTACATTGTACACTACCCACTGATGGTAGTACATTGTACACTATCAACTGATGGTAGTACATTGTACACTACCCATTGATGGTAGTACATTGTACACTACCCACTGATGATAGTACATTGTACACTACCCATTGATGGTAGTACATTGTACACTACCGATTGATGGTAGTACATTGTACAATATCCATTGATGGTAGTACATTGTACACTACCCATTGATGGTAGTACATTGTACACTACCCACTGATGGTAGTACATTGTACACTACCCATTGATGGTAGTACATTGTACACTACCCATTGATGGTAGTACATTGTACACTACCCATTGATGGTAGTAGATTGTACACTACCAACTGATGGTAGTACATTGTACACTACCCATTGATGGTAGTAGATTGTACACTACCCGCTGATGGTTGAACATTATACATTACCCACTGATGGTAGTACATTGTACACTATTCACTGCTGGTAGTACATTGTACACTACCCATTGATGGTAGTACATTGTACACTATCCACAGATGGTAGTACATTTTACACTACCCATTGATGGTAGTAGATTGTACCCTACCCACTGATGGTAGTACATGTACACTACACACTGATGGTAGTACATTGTACAATATCCACTGATGATAGTACATTGTACACTATCCACTGGTAGTAGTACATTGTACAATACCCACTGATGGTAGTACATTCCACACTATCCACTGATGGTAGTAGATTGAACACTACCCACTGAAAGTAGTACATTGTACACTATCCACTGATGATAGTACATTGTACACTAACCACTGATGGTAGTACATTGTACACTATCCACTAATGGTAGTACATTGTACACCACCCACTGATGGTAGTACATTGTACACTGCTGGTAGTACATTGTACACTATAAACTGATGGTATTAGATTGTACATTACTCACTGATGATAGTACATTGTACACTACCCACTGGTGGTAGTACATTGTACACTACTCACTGATGGTAGTACATTGTACACTATCCACTGATGACAGGACATTGTACACTACCCAATGATGATAGTACATTGTACACTACCCACTGATGGTAGTACATTGTACACTATCCACTGATGATAGTACATTATACACTATCAACTGATGGTAGTACATTGTACACTACCCATTGATGGTAGTACAATGTACACTACCCACTGATGATAGTACATTGTACACTACCCATTGATGGTAGTACATTGTACACTACCGATTGATGGTAGTAGATTGTACAATATCCATTGATGGTAGTACATTGTACACTACCCATTGATGGTAGTACATTGTACACTACCCACTGATGGTAGTACATTGTACACTACCCATTGATGGTAGTACATTGTACACTACCCATTGATGGTAGTACATTGTACACTACCCATTGATGGTAGTAGATTGTACACTACCCATTGATGGTATTAGATTGTACACTACCCGCTGATGGTTGAACATTGTACATTACCCACTGATGGTAGTACATTGTACACTATTCACTGCTGGTAGTACATTGTACACTACCCATTGATGGTAGTACATTGTACACTATCCACAGATGGTAGTACATTTTACACTACCCATTGATGGTAGTAGATTGTACCCTACCCACTGATGGTAGTACATGTACACTACACACTGATGGTAGTACATTGTACACTATCCACTGATGATAGTACATTGTACACTATCCACTGGTAGTAGTACATTGTACAATACCCACTGATGGTAGTACATTCCACACTATCCACTGATGGTAGTTGATTGAACACTACCCACTGAAAGTAGTACATTGTACACTATCCACTGATGATAGTACATTGTACACTAACCACTGATGGTAGTACATTGTACACTATCCACTAATGGTAGTACATTGTACACTACCCACTGATGGTAGTACATTGTACACTGCTGGTAGTACATTGTACACTATAAACTGATGGTATTAGATTGTACACTACCCACTGATGATAGTACATTGTACACTACCCACTGGTGGTAGTACATTGTACACTACCCACTGATGGTAGTACATTGTACACTATCCACTGATGACAGTACATTGTACACTACCCAATGATGATAGTACATTGTACACTACCCACTGATGGTAGTACATTATACACTATCAACTGATGGTAGTACATTGTACACTACCCATTGATGGTAGTACAATGTACACTACCCACTGATGATAGTACATTGTACACTACCCATTGATGGTAGTACATTGTACACTACCGATTGGTGGTAGTAGATTGTACAATATCCATTGATGGTAGTACATTGTACACTACCCATTGATGGTAGTACATTGTACACTACCCATTGGTGGTAGTAGATTGTAAACTACCCACTGATAGTAGTACATTGTACACTACCCACTGGTGGTAGTACATTGTACACTATCCACGGATGATAGTACATTGTACACTACCCAATGATGATAGTACATTGTACACTACCCATTGATGGTAGTACAATGTACACTCCCCACTGATGGTAGTACATTGTACACTATCCATTGACGATAGTACATTGTACACCACCCACTGATGGTAGTACATTGTACACTGCTGGTAGTACATTGTACACTATAAACTGATGGTATTAGATTGTACATTACTCACTGATGATAGTACATTGTACACTACCCACTGGTGGTAGTACATTGTACACTACTCACTGATGGTAGTACATTGTACACTATCCACTGATGACAGGACATTGTACACTACCCAATGATGATAGTACATTGTACACTACCCACTGATGGTAGTACATTGTACACTATCCACTGATGATAGTACATTATACACTATCAACTGATGGTAGTACATTGTACACTACCCATTGATGGTAGTACAATGTACACTACCCACTGATGATAGTACATTGTACACTACCCATTGATGGTAGTACATTGTACACTACCGATTGATGGTAGTAGATTGTACAATATCCATTAATGGTAGTACATTGTACACTACCCATTGATGGTAGTACATTGTACACTACCCACTGATGGTAGTACATTGCACACTACCCATTGATGGTAGTACATTGTACACTACCCATTGATGGTAGTACATTGTACACTACCCATTGATGGTAGTAGATTGTACACTACCCATTGATGGTATGATTGTACACTACCCGCTGATGGTTGAACATCGTACATTACCCACTGATGGTAGTACATTGTACACTATTCACTGCTGGTAGTACATTGTACACTACCCATTGATGGTAGTACATTGTACACTATCCACAGATGGTAGTACATTTTACACTACCCATTGATGGTAGTAGATTGTACCCTACCCACTGATGGTAGTACATGTACACTACACACTGATGGTAGTACATTGTACACAGTACATTGTACACTATCCACTGATGATAGTACATTGTACACTATCCACTGGTAGTAGTACATTGTACAATACCCACTGATGGTAGTACATTCCACACTATCCACTGATGGTAGTAGATTGAACACTACCCACTGAAAGTAGTACATTGTACACTGATGATAGTACATTGTACACTAACCACTGATGGTAGTACATTGTACACTATCCACTAATGGTAGTACATTGTACACTACCCACTGATGGTAGTACATTGTACACTGCTGGTAGTACATTGTACACTATAAACTGATGGTATTAGATTGTACACTACCCACTGATGATAGTACATTGTACACTACCCACTGGTGGTAGTACATTGTACACTACCCACTGATGGTAGTACATTGTACACTATCCACTGATGACAGTACATTGTACACTACCCAATGATGATAGTACATTGTACACTACCCACTGATGGTAGTACATTATACACTATCAACTGATGGTAGTACATTGTACACTACCCATTGATGGTAGTACAATGTACACTACCCACTGATGATAGTACATTGTACACTACCCATTGATGGTAGTACATTGTACACTACCGATTGGTGGTAGTAGATTGTACAATATCCATTGATGGTAGTACATTGTACACTACCCATTGATGGTAGTACATTGTACACTACCCATTGGTGGTAGTAGATTGTAAACTACCCACTGATAGTAGTACATTGTACACTACCCACTGGTGGTAGTACATTGTACACTATCCACGGATGATAGTACATTGTACACTACCCAATGATGATAGTACATTGTACACTACCCATTGATGGTAGTACAATGTACACTCCCCACTGATGGTAGTACATTGTACACTATCCATTGACGATAGTACATTGTACACTACCCATTGATGGTAGTACAATGTACACTACCCACTGATGATAGTACATTGTACACTACCCAATGATGATAGTACATTGTACACTACCCACTGATGGTAGTACATAGCACACTATCCACTGATGGTAGTAGATTGTACACTACCCACTGAAAGGAGTACATTGTACACTATCCACTGATGATTGTACATTGTACACTACCCACTGATGGTTGTACATTGTACACTATCCACTAATGGTATTACATTGTACACTACCCACTGATGGTAGTACATTATACACTGCTGGTAGTACATTGTGCACTACCCACTGATGGTAGTACATTGTACACTACCCACTGATGGTAGTACATTGTACACTACCCACTTATGGTAGTACATTGTACATTATCCACTGATGGTAGTACATTGTACACTACCCACAGGTGGTAGTACATTTTACACTACCCACTGATTGTAGTACATTGCACATTATCCACTGAAGGTAGTAGATTGTACACTACCCACTGAAAGTAGTACATTGTACACTATCCACCGATGATAGTACATTGTACACTACCCACTAATGATAGTACACTGTACACTAACCATTGATGGTAGTAAAATGTACACTCCCCACTGATGGTAGTACATTGTACACTATCCACTGAAGATAGTACATTGTAAACTACCCATTGATGGTAGTACAATATACACTACCCACTGATGTTAGTACATTGTACACTACCCAATGATGATAGTACATTGTACACTACCCATTGATGGTAGTACATTGTACACTACCCACTGATGGTAGTACATTGCACACTATCCACTGATGGTAGTAGATTGAACACTACCCACTGAAAGTGGTACATTGTACACTATCCACTGATGATAGTACATTGTACACTAACCACTGATGGTAGTACATTGTACACTATCCACTGATGGTAGTATATTGTACACTACCCACTGATGGTAGTACATTGTACACTATAAACTGATGGTAGTACATTGTACACTACACACTGATGATAGTACATTGTACACTACCCACTGATGATAGTACATTGTAGACTACCCACTGGTGGTAGTACATTGTACACTACCCACTGATGGAAGTACATTGTACACTATCCACTGATGACAGTACATTGTACACTACCCAATGATGAGAGTACATTGTACACTACCCACTGATGGTAGTACATTATACACTATCAACTGATGGTAGTACATTGTACACTACCCATTGATGGTAGTACAATATACACTACCCACTGATGGTTGTACATTATACACTACCCATTGATGGTAGTAGATTGTACACTACCCGCTGATGGTTGAACATTGTACATTACCCACTGATGGTAGTACATTGTACACTATTCACTGATGGTAGTACATTGTACACTACCCATTGATGGTAGTACATTGTACACTATCCACAGATGGTAGTACATTTTACACTACCCATTGATGGTAGTAGATTGTACCCTACCCACTGATGGTAGTACATGTACACTACACACTGATGGTAGTACATTGTACACTACCCACTGATGGTAGTACATTGTACACTATCCACTGATGATAGTACATTGTACACTACCCACTGGTGGTAGTACTTTGTACAATACCCACTGATGGTAGTACATTCCACACTATCCACTGATGGTAGTAGATTGAACAATACCCACTGAAAGTAGTACATTGTACACTATCCACTGATGATAGTACATTGTACACTAACCACTGATGGTAGTACATTGTACAGTATCCACTAATGGTAGTACATTGCACACTACCCACTGATGGTAGTACATTGTACACTGCTGGTAGTACATTGTATACTATAAACTGATGGTATTAGATTGTACACTACCCACTGATGATAGTACATTGTACACTACCCACTGGTGGTAGTACATTGTACACTACCCACTGATGGTAGTACATTGTACACTATCCACTGATGATAGTACATTGTACACTACCCACTGATGGTAGTACATTATACACTATCAACTGATGGTAGTACATTGTACACTACCCATTGATGGTAGTACAATGTACACTACCCACTGATGATAGTACATTGTACACTACCCATTGATGATAGTACATTGTACACTACCGATTGATGGTAGTAGATTGTACAATATCCATTGATGGTAGTACATTGTACACTACCCATTGATGGTAGTACATTGTACATTACCCACTGATGGTAGTACATTGCACACTACCCATTGATGGTAGTACATTGTACACTACCCATTGATGGTAGTACATTGTACACTACCCATTGATGGTAGTAGATTGTACACTACCAACTGATGGTAGTACATTGTACACTACCCATTGATGGTAGTAGATTGTACACTACCCGCTGATGGTTGAACATTATACATTACCCACTGATGGTAGTACATTGTACACTATTCACTGCTGGTAGTACATTGTACACTACCCATTGATGGTAGTACATTGTACACTATCCACAGATGGTAGTACATTTTACACTACCCATTGATGGTAGTAGATTGTACCCTACCCACTGATGGTAGTACATGTACACTACACACTGATGGTAGTACATTGTACAATATCCACTGATGATAGTACATTGTACACTATCCACTGGTAGTAGTACATTGTACAATACCCACTGATGGTAGTACATTCCACACTATCCACTGATGGTAGTAGATTGAACACTACCCACTGAAAGTAGTACATTGTACACTATCCACTGATGATAGTACATTGTACACTAACCACTGATGGTAGTACATTGTACACTATCCAATAATGGTAGTACATTGTACACCACCCACTGATGGTAGTACATTGTACACTGCTGGTAGTACATTGTACACTATAAACTGATGGTATTAGATTGTACATTACTCACTGATGATAGTACATTGTACACTACCCACTGGTGGTAGTACATTGTACACTACTCACTGATGGTAGTACATTGTACACTATCCACTGATGACAGGACATTGTACACTACC
This sequence comes from Archivesica marissinica, assembly GCA_014843695.1. Classification (NCBI taxonomy): domain Eukaryota; kingdom Metazoa; phylum Mollusca; class Bivalvia; order Venerida; family Vesicomyidae; genus Archivesica; species Archivesica marissinica. The sequence goes on from CM026392.1 coordinate 60,568,264, forward strand.
CAATGATGATAGTACATTGTACACTACCCACTGATGGTAGTACATTGTACACTATCCACTGATGATAGTACATTATACACTATCAACTGATGGTAGTACATTGTACACTACCCATTGATGGTAGTACAATGTACACTACCCACTGATGATAGTACATTGTACACTACCCATTGATGGTAGTACATTGTACACTACCGATTGATGGTAGTAGATTGTACAATATCCATTGATGGTAGTACATTGTACACTACCCATTGATGGTAGTACATTGTACACTACCCACTGATGGTAGTACATTGCACACTACCCATTGATGGTAGTACATTGTACACTACCCATTGATGGTAGTACATTGTACACTACCCATTGATGGTAGTAGATTGTACACTACCCATTGATGGTATTAGATTGTACACTACCCGCTGATGGTTGAACATCGTACATTACCCACTGATGGTAGTACATTGTACACTATTCACTGCTGGTAGTACATTGTACACTACCCATTGATGGTAGTACATTGTACACTATCCACAGATGGTAGTACATTTTACACTACCCATTGATGGTAGTAGATTGTACCCTACCCACTGATGGTAGTACATGTACACTACACACTGATGGTAGTACATTGTACACTATCCACTGATGATAGTACATTGTACACTATCCACTGGTAGTAGTACATTGTACAATACCCACTGATGGTAGTACATTCCACACTATCCACTGATGGTAGTTGATTGAACACTACCCACTGAAAGTAGTACATTGTACACTATCCACTGATGATAGTACATTGTACACTAACCACTGATGGTAGTACATTGTACACTATCCACTAATGGTAGTACATTGTACACTACCCACTGATGGTAGTACATTGTACACTGCTGGTAGTACATTGTACACTATAAACTGATGGTATTAGATTGTACACTACCCACTGATGATAGTACATTGTACACTACCCACAGGTGGTAGTACATTGTACACTACTCACTGATGGTAGTACATTGTACACTATCCACTGATGACAGTACATTGTACACTACCCAATGATGATAGTACATTGTACACTACCCACTGATGGTAGTACATTATACACTATGAACTGATGGTAGTACATTGTACACTACCCATTGATGGTAGTACAATGTACACTACCCACTGATGATAGTACATTGTACACTACCCATTGATGGTAGTACATTGTACACTACCGATTGGTGGTAGTAGATTGTACAATATCCATTGATGGTAGTACATTGTACACTACCCATTGATGGTAGTACATTGTACACTACCCATTGGTGGTAGTAGATTGTAAACTACCCACTGATAGTAGTACATTGTACACTACCCACTGGTGGTAGTACATTGTACACTATCCACGGATGATAGTACATTGTACACTACCCAATGATGATAGTACATTGTACACTACCCATTGATGGTAGTACAATGTACACTCCCCACTGATGGTAGTACATTGTACACTATCCATTGACGATAGTACATTGTACACTACCCATTGATGGTAGTACAATGTACACTACCCACTGATGATAGTACATTGTACACTACCCAATGATGATAGTACATTGTACACTACCCACTGATGGTAGTACATTGCACATTATCCACTGAAAGGAGTACATTGTACACTATCCACTGATGATTGTACATTGTACACTACCCACTGATGGTTGTACATTGTACACTATCCACTAATGGTATTACATTGTACACTACCCACTGATGGTAGTACATTATACACTGCTGGTAGTACATTGTGCACTACCCACTGATGGTAGTACATTGTACACTACCCACTGATGGTAGTACATTGTACACTACCCACTTATGGTAGTACATTGTACATTATCCACTGATGGTAGTACATTGTACACTACCCACAGGTGGTAGTACATTTTACACTACCCACTGATTGTAGTACATTGCACATTATCCACTGAAGGTAGTAGATTGTACACTACCCACTGAAAGTAGTACATTGTACACTATCCACCGATGATAGTACATTGTACACTACCTACTAATGATAGTACACTGTACACTAACCATTGATGGTAGTAAAATGTACACTCCCCACTGATGGTAGTACATTGTACACTATCCACTGAAGATAGTACATTGTAAACTACCCATTGATGGTAGTACAATATACACTACCCACTGATGTTAGTACATTGTACACTACCCAATGATGATAGAACATTGTACACTACCCATTGATGGTAGTACATTGTACACTACCCACTGATGGTAGTACATTGCACACTATCCACTGATGGTAGTAGATTGAACACTACCCACTGAAAGTGGTACATTGTACACTATCCACTGATGATAGTACATTGTACACTAACCACTGATGGTAGTACATTGTACACTATCCACTAATGGTAGTATATTGTACACTACCCACTGATGGTAGTACATTGTACACTATAAACTGATGGTAGTACATTGTACACTACACACTGATGATAGTACATTGTACACTACCCACTGATGATAGTACATTGTAGACTACCCACTGGTGGTAGTACATTGTACACTACCCACTGATCGAAGTACATTGTACACTATCCACTGATGACAGTACATTGTACACTACCCAATGATGAGAGTACATTGTACACTACCCACTGATGGTAGTACATTATACACTATCAACTGATGGTAGTACATTGTACACTACCCATTGATGGTTGTACATTATACACTATCAACTGATGGTAGTACATTGTACACTACCCATTGATGGTAGTACAATATACACTACCCACTGATGATAGTACATTGTACACTACCCACTGATGGTAATACATTGTACACTACCGATTGATGGTAGTAGATTGTACACTACCCATTGATGGTAGTACATTGTACACTACCCATTGGTGGTAGTAGATTGTACACTACCCACTGATGGTAGTACATTGTACACTACCCATTGGTGGTAGTACATTGTACACTATCCACGGATGAGAGTACATTGTACACTACCCAATGATGATAGTACATTGTACACTACCCATTGATGGTAGTACAATGTACACTCCCCACTGATGGTAGTACATTGTACACTATCCACTGACGATAGTACATTGTACACTACCCATTGATGGTAGTACAATGTAAACTACCCACTGATGATAGTACATTGTACACTACCCACTGGTGGTAGTACATTGTACACTACCCACTGATGGTAGTACATTGTACACTACCCACTGATGGTAGTACATTGTACACTACCCACTTATGGTAGTACATTGTACATTATACACTGCTGGTAGTACATTGTGCACTACCCACTGATGGTAGTACATTGTACACTACCCACTGATGGTAGTACATTGTACACTACCCACTTATGGTAGTACATTGTACATTATCCACTGATGGTAGTACATTGTACACTACCCACTGGTGGTATTACATTGTACACTATCCACTGATGACAGTACATTGTACACTACCCAATGATGATAGTACATTGTACACTACCCACTGATGGTAGTACATTGTACACTATCAACTGATGGTAGTACATTGTACACTACCCATTGATGGTAGTACAATGTACACTACCCACTGATGATAGTACATTGTACACTACCCACTGATGATAGTACATTGTACACTACCCACTGATGGTAGTACATTGTACACTACCCACTGGTGGTAGTACATTGTACACTATCCACTGATGATAGTACATTGTACACTACCCATTGGTGGTAGTACATTGTACACTACCCACTGATGGTAGTACATTGTACACTACCCACTGGTGGTAGTACATTGTACACTACCCACTGATGTAGTACATTGTACACTACCCAATGATGATAGTACATTGTACACTACCCACTGATGGTAGTACAATGTACACTACCCACTGATGGTAGTACATTGTACACTACCCACTGACGATAGTACATTGTACACTACCCACTGATGGTAGTACATTGTACACTACCCACTGATGATAGTACATTGTACACTACCCATTGATGGTAGTACATTGTACACTACCCACTGATGGTAGTACATTGTACACTACCCACTGATGGTAGTACATTGTACACTACCCACTGATGGTAGTACATTGTACACTACCCACTGATGGTAGTACATTGTACACTACCCACTGATGGTAGTACATTGTACACTACCCACTGATGGTAGTACATTGTACACTACCCACTGATGGTAGTACATTGTACACTACCCACTGATGGTAGTACATTGTACACTACCCACTGATGGTAGTACATGTACACTACCCATTGATGGTATACATTGTACACTACCCACAGCTGGTAGTACATTGTACACTACCCACTGATGGTAGTATATGTACACTACATGGTAGTATATTGTACATACCACTGATGGTAGTACATTGTACACTACCCACTGATGGTATTACATTGTACACTATCCACTGATGGTAGTACATTGTACATACCAATGATGATAGTACATTGTACACTACCCACTGATGGTAGTACATTGTACACTATCAATGATGGTAGTACATTGTACACTACCCACTGATGGTAGTACAATGTACACTACCCACTGATGATAGTACATTTTACACTACCCACTGATGATAGTACATTGTACACTACCCACTGATGGTAGTACATTGTACACTACCCACTGGTGGTAGTACATTGTACACTATCCACTGATGGTAGTACATTGTACACTACCCACTGGTGGTAGTACATTGTACACTACCCACTGATGGTAGTACATTGTACACTACCCACTGGTGGTAGTACATTGTACACTATCCACTGATGATAGTACATTGTACACTACCCAATGATGATAGTACATTGTACACTACCCATTGATGATAGTACAATGTACACTACCCACTGATGGTAGTACATTGTACACTATCCACTGACGATAGTACATTGTACACTACCCATTGATGGTAGTACAATGTACACTACCCACTGATGATAGTACATTGTACACTACCCAATGATGATAGTACATTGTACACTACCCATTGATGGTAGTACATTGTACACTACCCACTGATGGTAGTACATTGCACACTATCCACTGATGGTAGTAGATTGAACACTACCCACTGATAGTGGTACATTGTACACATCCACTGATGATAGTACATTGTACACTAACCAGTGATGGTAGTACATTGTACACTATCCACTAATGGTAGTATATTTTACACTACCCACTGATGGTATTACATTGTACACTGCGGGTAGTACATTGTACACTATAAACTGATGATATTAGATTGTACACTACCCACTGATGATAGTACATTGTACACTACCCACTGATGATAGTACATTGTACACTACCCACTGGTGGTAGTACATTGTACAGTACCCACTGATGGAAGTACATTGTACACTATCCACTGATGAAAGTACATTGTACACTACCCACTGATGGTAGTACATTATACACTATCAACTGATGGTAGTACATTGTACACTACCCATTGATGGTAGTACAATATACACTACCCACTGATGGTAGTACATTATACACTATCAACTGATGGTAGTACATTGTACACTACCCATTGATGGTAGTACAATATACACTACCCACTGATGATAGTACATTGTACACTACCCACTGATGGTAGTACATTGTACACTACCGATTGATGGTAGTAGATTGTACACTACCCATTGATGGTAGTACATTGTACACTACCCATTGGTGGTAGTAGATTGTACACTACCCACTGATGGTAGTACATTGTACACTACCCATTGGTGGTAGTACATTGTACACTATCCACGGATGAGAGTACTTTGTACACTACCCAATGATGATAGTACATTGTACACTACCCATTGATGGTAGTACAATGTACACTCCCCACTGATGGTAGTACATTGTACACTATCCACTGACGATAGTACATTGTACACTACCCATGAGGTAGTACAATGTAAATACCCACTGATGATAGTACATTGTACACTACCCACTGATGGATTACATTGTACACTACCACTGATGGTAGTACATTGTACACTACCCCACTGATGGTAGTACATTGTACACTACCCACTGATGGTAGTACATTGTACATTAACACTGTGGTAGTACTGTGCACTACACAATGAGGACTAGTACATTGTACAATACCCCAACTGATGGTAGTACAGGTACACTACCCACTTATGGTAGTACATTGTACATTACCCACTGATGGTAGTACATTGTACACTACCCACTGATGGTAGTACAATGTACACTCCCCACTGATGGTAGTACATTGTACACTATCCACTGACGATAGTACATTGTACACTACCCACTGATGGTAGTACAATGTAAACTACCCACTGATGATAGTACATTGTACACTACCCACTGGTGGTAGTACATTGTACACTACCCACTGATGGTAGTACATTGTACACTACCCACTGATGGTAGTACATTGTACACTACCCACCTATGGTAGTACATTGTACACTACACACTGATGGTAGTACATTGTACACTACCCACTGATGGTAGTACACTAAACACTACCCACTGATGGTAGTACATTGTACACTACCCACTTATGGTAGTACA
>CM026392.1:60576924-60603889 GCA_014843695.1 Archivesica marissinica
GATGGTAGTTACATTGTACACTACCCACTGATGGTACTGACTACGTTTTTACACTACTCACCTGACGGTAGTACTTGTTACTATTACTGATGGTATTACATTGTACACTACCCATTGTGTAGTACATTGTACACTATCCACAGATGGAAATACATTTTACACTACCCACTGATGGTAGTACATTGTACACTACCCACTGATGGTAGTACATTGTACACTAAACACAGATGGTAGTACATTTTACACTACCCACTGATGGTAGTACATTGTACACTACCCACTGATGGTAGTACATGTACACTACACACTGATGGTAGTACATTGTACACACCCACAAACAACAATACCCACTGATGATAGTACATTGTACACTACCCACTGATAGTAGTACATTGTACACTACCCACTGATGGTAGTACATTGCACACTATCCACTGATGGTAGTAGATTGAACACTACCCACTGAAAGTAGTACATTGTACACTATCCACTGATGATAGTACATTGTACACTAACCACTGATGGTAGTACATTGTACACTATCCACTAATGGTAGTACATTGTACACTACCCACTGATGGTAGTACATTGTACACTGCTGGTAGTACATTGTACACTACCAACTGATGGTAGTACATTGTACACTACCCACTGATGGTAGTACATTGTACACTACCCACTGATGGTAGTACATTGTACACTGATGGTAGTACATTGTACACTACCCACTGATGGTAGTACATTGTACACTACCCACTGATGGTAGTACATTGTACACTACCCACTGATGGTAGTACATTGTACACTACCCACTGATGGTAGTACATTGTACACTACCCACTGATGGTAGTACATTGTACACTACCCACTGATGGTAGTACATTGTACACTACCCACTGATGGTAGTACATTGTACACTACCCACTGATGGTAGTACATTGTACACTACCCACTGATGGTAGTACATTGTACACTACCCACTGATGGTAGTACATTGTACACTACCCACTGATGGTAGTACATTGTACACTACCCACTGATGGTAGTACATTGTACACTACCCACTGATGGTAGTACATTGTACACTACCCACTGATGGTAGTACATTGTACACTACCCACTGATGGTAGTACATTGTACACTACCCACTGATGGTAGTACATTGTACACTACCCATTGATGGTAGTACATTGTACACTACCCATTGATGGTAGTACATTGTACACTACCCACTGATGGTTGAACATTGTACATTACCCACTGATGGTAGTACATTGTACACTATTCACTGATGGTAGTACATTGTACACTACCCATTGATGGTAGTACATTGTACACTATCCACAGATGGTAGTACATTTTACACTACCCATTGATGGTAGTAGATTGTACACTACCCACTGATGGTAGTACATGTACACTACACACTGATGGTAGTACATTGTACACTACCCACTGATGGAAGTACATTGTACACTATCCACTGATGATAGTACATTGTACACTACCCACTGGTGGTAGTACATTGTACACTACCCAATGATGGTAGTACATTGCACACTATCCACTGATGGTAGTAGATTGAACACTACCCACTGAAAGTAGTACATTGTACACTATCAACTGATGATAGTACATTGTACACTAACCACTGATGGTAGTACATTGTACACTATCCACTAATGGTAGTACATTGTACACTACCCACTGATGGTAGTACATTGTACACTGCTGGTAGTACATTGTACACAATAAACTGATTGTAGTACATAGTACACTATCCATTAATGGTAGTACATGGTACACTACCCACTGATGGTAGTACATTATACACTGCTGGTAGTACATTGTACACTACCTACTGATGGTAGTACATTGTACACTACCCAACGATGGTAGTACATTGTACACTACCCACTGATTGTAGTACATTGTACACTACCCACTGATGGTAGTACATTGCAAACTATCCACTGATAGTAGTATATTGTACACTACCCACTGATGATAGTACATTGTGCACTACCCACTGGTGGTAGTACATTGTACACTACCCACTGATCGTAGTACATTGTACACTACCCATTGATGGTAGTAGATTGTACACTACCCGCTGATGGTTGAACATTGTACATTAACCACTGATGGTAGTACATTGTACACTATTCACTGATGGTAGTACATTGTACACTACCCATTGATGGTAGTACATTGTACACTATCCACAGATGGTAGTACATTTTACACTACCCATTGATGGTAGTAGATTGTACACTACCCACTGATGGTAGTACATGTACACTACACACTGATGGTAGTACATTGTACACTACCCACTGATGGTAGTACATTGTACACTATCCACTGATGATAGTACATTGTACACTACCCACTGGTCGTAGTACATTGTACACTACCCACTGATGGTAGTACATTGCACACTATCCACTGATGGTAGTAGATTGAACACTACCCAATGAAAGTAGTACATTGTACACTATCCACTGATGATAGTACATTGTACACTAACCACTGATGGTAGTAAATTGTACACTATCCACTAATGGTAGTACATTGTACACTACCCACTGATGGTAGTACATTGTACACTGCTGGTAGTACATTGTACACTATAAACTGATGGTAGTACATTGTACACTATCCACTAATGGTAGTACATTGTACACTACCCACTGATGGTAGTACATTATACACTGCTGGTAGTAGATTGTACACTACCCACTGATGATAGTACATTGTGCACTACCCACTGGTGGTAGTACATTGTACACTATAAACTGATGGTAGTACATTGTACACTATCCAATAATGGTAGTACATTGTACACTACCCACTGATGGTAGTACATTAACACTGATGACAGTACCTTGTACACTACCCACTGATGATAGTACATTGTACACTACCCACTGGTGGTAGTACATTGTACACTACCCACTGATGGTAGTACATTGTACACTACCCATTGATGGTAGTACATTGTACACTACCCACTGATGGTAGTACATTGTACACTACCCACTGATGGTAGTACATTGTACACTACCCACCGATGGTAGTACATTGTACACTACCCACTGATTGTAGTACATTGTACACTACCCACTGATGGTAGTACATTGTACACTACCCACTGATGTTAGTACATTGTACACTACCCACTGATGGTAGTACATTGTACACTACCCACTGATGGTAGTACATTGTACACTACCCACTGATGGTAGTACATTGTACACTACCCACTGATGGTAGTACATTGTACACTACCCACTGATGGTAGTACATTGTACACTATCCACTGATGGTAGTACATTGTACACTACCCACTGATGGTAGTACATTGTACACTATCCACTGATGGTAGTACATTGTACACTACCCACTGATGGTAGTACATTGTACACTACCCACTGATGGTAGTACATTGTACACTACCCACTGATGGTAGTACATTATACACTGATGGTAGTACATTGTACACTACCCACTGATGGTAGTACATTGTACACTACCCACTGATGGTAGTACATTGTACACTACCCACTGATGGTAGTACATTGTACACTACCCAATGATGGTAGTACATTGTACACTACCCATTGATGGTAGTACATTGTACACTACCCACTGATGGTAGTACATTGTACACTACCCACTGATGGTAGTACATTGTACACTACCCACTGATGGTAGTACATTGTACACTACCCACTGATGGTAGTACATTGTACACTACCCACTGATGGTAGTACATTGTACACTACCCACTGATGGTAGTACATTGTACACTACCCACTGATGGTAGTACATTGTACACTACCCACTGATGGTAGTACATTGTACACTACCCACTGATGGTAGTACATTGTACACTACCCACTGATGGTAGTACATTGTACACTACCCACTGATGGTAGTACATTGTACACTACCCACTGATGGTAGTACATTGTACACTACCCACTGATGGTAGTACATTGTACACTACCCACTGATGGTAGTACATTGTACACTACCCACTGATGGTAGTACATTGTACACTACCCACTGATGGTAGTACATTGACACTACCCATGATGGTAGTACATTGTACACTACCCACTGATGGTAGTACATTGTACACTACCCATTGATGGTAGTACATTGTACACTACCCATTGATGGTAGTACATTGTACACTACCCACTGATGGTAGTACATTGTACACTACCCACTGATGGTAGTACATTGTACACTACCCACTGGTGGTAGTACATTGTACACTATCCACTGATGATAGTACATTGTACACTACCCAATGATGATAGTACATTGTAAACTACCCATTGATGGTAGTACATTGTACACTACCCACTGATGGTAGTACAATGTACACTACCCACTGATGATAGTACATTGTACACTACCCAATGATGATAGTACATTGTACACTACCCATTGATGGTAGTACATTGTACACTACCCACTGATGATAGTACATTGTACACTACCCACTGATGGTAGTACATTGTACACTACCCATTGATGGTAGTACATTGTACACTACCCACTGGTGGTAGTACATTGTACACTACCCACTGATGGTAGTACATTGTACACTACCCACCGATGGTAGTACATTGTACACTACCCACTGATGGCAGTACATTGTACACTACCCACTGATGGTAGTACATTGTACACTATCCACTGATGGTAATAGATCGTACACTACCCATTGATGGTAGTACATTGTACATTACCCATTGATGGTAGTACATTGTACACTACCCACTGATGGCAGTACATTGTACACTATACACTGATGGTAGTACATTGTATACTATCCACTGATGGTAGTACATTGTACACTACCCACTGACGGTAGTACATTGTACACTACCCACTGATGGTAGTACATGGTACACTACCCATTGATGGTATTAGATTGTACACTACCCACAGCTGGTAGTACATTGTACACTACCCATTAATGGTAGTACATTGTACACTACCCACTGATGGTAGTACATTGTACACTACCCACTGATGGTAGTACATTGTACACTACCCACTGATGGTAGTACATTGTACACTACCCACTGATGGTAGTACATTGTACACTACCCACTGATGGTAGTACATTGTACACTACCCACTGATCGTAGTACATTGTACACTACCCACTGATGGTAGTACATTGCACACTATCCACTGATGGTAGTAGATTGTACACTACCCTCTGAAAGTAGTACATTGTACACTATCCACCGATGATAGTACATTGTACACTACCCACTGATGGTAGTACATTGTACATTATCCACTAATGGTAGTACATTGTACACTAGCCACTGATGGTAGTACATTGTACACTATCCACCAATGATAGTACATTGTACACTACCCACTGATGGTAGTACATTGTACACTACCCACTGATGGTAGTACATTGTACACTACCCATTGATGGTAGTACATTGTACACTACCCACTGATGGTAGTACATTGTAAACTACCCACTGATGGTAGTACATTGTACACTACCCACCGATGGTATTACATTGTACACTACCCACTGATTGTAGTACATTGTACACTACCCACTGATGGTAGTACATTGTACACTACCCACTGGGGGTAGTACATTGTACACTACCCACTGATGGTAGTACATTGTACACTATCCACTGATGGTAGTACATTGTACACTACCCACTGGTTGTAGTACATTGTACACTACCCACTGATGGTAGTACATTGCACACTATCCACCGATGATAGTACATTGTACACTACCCACTGATGGTAGTACATTGTACATTATCCACTAATGGTAGTACATTGTTCACTAGCCACTGATGGTAGTACATTGTACACTATCCATCAATGATAGTTCATTGTACACTACCCACTGATGGTAGTACATTATATACTGCTGGTAGTACATTGCACACTACCCACTAATGGTAGTACATTGTACACTATACACTGATGGTAGTAGATCGTACACTACCAACTGATGATAGTACATTGTACACTACCCACTGATGATAGTACATTGTGCACTACCCACTGGTGGTAGTACATTGTACACTACCCACTGATGGTAGTACATTGTACACTACCCATTGATGGTAGTACATTGTACACTACCCACTGATGGTAGTACATTGTAAACTACCCATTGATGGTATTACATTGTACACTACCCACCGATGGTAGTACATTGTACACTACCCACTGATTGTAGTATATTGTACACTACCCACTGATGGTAGTACATTGTACTCTACCCACTGGTGGTAGTACTTTGTACACTACCCACTGCTGGTAGTACATTGTACACTATCCATTGATGGTAGTACATTGTACACTACCCACTGGTGGTAGTACAGTGTACACTATCCACTGATGGTAGTAGATTGTACACTACCCACTGATGGTAGTACATTGTACACTACCCACTGATGATAGTACATTGTACACTACCCATTGATGGTAGTACATTGTACACTACCCACTGATGGTAGTACATTGTACACTACCCACTGATGGTAGTACATTGTACACTACCCACCGATGGTAGTACATTGTACACTACCCACTGATGGTAGTACATTGTACACTACCCACTGATGGTAGTACATTGTACACTACCCACTGGTGGTAGTACATTGTACACTACCCACTGATGGTAGTAAATTGTACACTACCCACTGATGGTAGTACATTGTACACTACCCACTGATGGTAGTACATTGTAAACTACCCACTGATGGTAGTACATTGTACACTACCCACCGATGGTAGTACATTGTACACTACCCATGAGTGTAGTACATGTACACTACCCACTGATGGTAGTACATTGTACACTACCCCTGATGGTAGTACATTGTACACTACCCACTGATGGTAGTACATTGTACACTATCCACTGATGGTAGTACATTGTACACTACCCACTGGTGGTAGTACATTGTACACTATCCACTGATGGTAGTACATTGTACACTACCCACTGAAGTAGTACATTGTACACTATCCACTGATAATAGTACATTGTACACTACCCACTGATGGTAGTACATTGTACACTATCCACCGATGATAGTACATTGTACAATACCCACTGATGGTAGTACATTATACACTGCTGGTAGTACATTGTACACTACCCACTGATGGTAGTACATTGTACACTATAAACTGATGGTAGTAGATTGTACACTACCCACTGATGATAGTACATTGTACACTACCCACTGATGATAGTACATTGTACATTACCCGTTGATGGTAGTACATTGTACACTACCCACTGATGGTAGTACATTGTAAACTACCCATTGATGGTAGTACATTGTACACTACCCACCGATGGTAGTATATTGTACACTACCCACTGATTGTAGTACATTGTACACTACCCACTGATGGTAGTACATTGTACACTACCCACTGGTGGTAGTACATTGTACACTACCAACTGATGGTAGTACATTGTACACTATCCACTGATGGTAGTACATTGTATACTACCCACTGGTGGTAGTACAGTGCACACTATCCACTGATGGTAGTAGATTGTACACTACCCACTGAAAGTAGTACATTGTACACTACCCACTGATGGTAGTACATTGTACACTATCCACTGATGATTGTACATTGTACAATTCCCACTGATGGTAGTACATTATACACTGCTGGTAGTACATTGTACACTACCCACTGATGGTAGTACATTGTACACTATACACTGATGGTAGTAGATTGTACACTACCCACTGATGATAGTACATTGTACACTACCAACTGATGATAGTACATTGTACACTACCCATTGATGGTAGTACATTGTACACTACCCACTGATGGTAGTACATTTTTAACTACCCATTGATTGTAGTACATTGTACACTACCCACCGATGGTAGTACATTGTACACTACCCACTGATTGTAGTACATTGTACACTACCCACTGATGGTAGTACATTGTACACTACCCACTGATGGTAGTACATTGTACACTACCAACTGATGGTTGTACATTGTACACTATCCACTGATGGTAGTACATTGCATACTACCAACTGGTGGTAGTACAGTGCACACTATCCACTGATGGTAGTAGATTGTACACTACCCACTGAAAGTAGTACATTGTACACTATCCACTGATGATAGTACATTGTACACTACCCACTGATGGTAGTACATTGTACACTATCCAATAATGGTAGTACATTGTACACTACACACTGATGGTAGTACATTATACACTGCTGGTAGTACATTGTACACTACCCACTGATGATAGTACAGTGTACACTACCCACTGATGATAGTACATTGTACACTACCCACTGATGGTATTAGATTGTACACTACCCACTGAAAGTAGTACATTGTACACTATCCACTGATGATAGTACATTGTACACTACCCACTGATGGTAGTACATTGTACACTATCCACTAATGGCAGTACATTGTACACTACCCACTGATGGTAGTACATTGTACACTGCTGGTAGTACATTGTACACTACCCACTGATGGTAGTACATGTACATTATACACTGATGGTAGTAGATTGTACATCACCCACTGATGACAGTACATTGTACACTACCCACTGATGTAGTACATTGTACACTATCCACTGGCGGTAGTACATTGTACACTACCCACTGGTAGTAGTACATTGTACACTACCCACTGATGGTAGTACATTGTACACTACCCACTGATGGTAGTACATTGTACACTACCCACTGATGGTAGTACATTGTACACTACCCACTGATGGTAGTACATTGTACACTACCCACTGATGGTAGTACATTGTACACTACCCATAGATGGTAGTACATTGTACACTACCCATTGATGGTAGTACATTGTACACTACCCACTGATGGTAGTACATTGTACACTACCCACTGATGGTAGTACATTGTACACTACCCACTGATGGTAGTACATTGTACACTACCCACTGATGGTAGTACATTGTACACTACCCACTGATGGTAGTACATTGTACACTACCCACTGATAGTAGTACATTGTACACTACCCACTGATGGTAGTACATTGTACACTACCCAATGATGGTAGTACATTGTTCACTATCCACTTATGGTAGTACATTGAACACTATCCACTGATGGTAGTACATTGTACACTACCCACCGATGGTAGTACATTGTACACTACCCACTGATGGTAGTACATTGTACACTACGCACTGGTGGTAGTACATTGTACACTACCCACTGATGGTAGTACATTGTACACTACCCACTGATGGTAGTACATTGTACACTATCCACTGATGGTAGTAGATTGTACAATACCCACTGAATGTAGTACATTGTACACTATCCAATGATGATAGTACATTGTACACTACCCACTGATGGTAGTACATTGTACACTATCCACTAATGTTAGTACATTGTACACTACCCACTGATGGTAGTACATTGTACACTGCTGGTAGTACATTGTACACTACCCACTGATGGTAGTACATTGTACACTATACACTGATGGTAGTAGATTGTACACTATCCACTGATGATAGTACATTGTACACTACCACTGATGATAGTACATTGTACACTACCCACTGGTGGTAGTACATTGTACACTACCCACTGATGGTAGTACATTGTACACTACCCACTGATGGTAGTACATTGTACACTATCCACTGATGATAGTACATTGTACACTACCCAATGATGATAGTACATTGTACACTACCCACTGATGGTAGTACATTGTACACTACCCATTGATGGTAGTACATTGTGCAATACCCATTGATGGTAGTAAAATGTACACTACCCATTGATGGTAGTACATTGTACACTACCCACTGATCGTAGTACATTGTACACTACGCATTGATGGTATTAGATTGTACACTACCCACTGATGGTAGTACATTGTACACTACCCACTGATGGCAGTACATTGTACACTATACACTGATGGTAGTACATTGTATACTACCCACTGATGGTAGTATATTGTACACTACCCACTGATGGTAGTACATGGTACACTACCCACTGATGATAGTACATTGTACACTACCCACTGCTGGTAGTACATTGTACACTACCACTGATGATAGTACATTGTACACTACCCACTGGTGGTAGTACATTGTTCACCACCCACTGGTGGTAGTACATTGTACACTACCCACTGATGGTAGTACATTGTACACTGCTGGTAGTACATTGTACACTACCCACTGATGGTAGTACATTGTACACTATACACTGATGGTAGTTGATTGTACACTACCCACTGATGATAGTACATTGTACACTACCACTGATGATAGTACATTGTACACTACCCACTGGTGGTAGTACATTGTTCACCACCCACTGGTGGTAGTACATTGTACACTACCCACTGATGGTAGTACATTGTACACTATCCATTGATGATAGTACATTGTACACTACCCAATGATGATAGTACAGTGTACACTACCCACTGATGGTAGTACATTGTACACTACCCATTGATGGTAGTACATTGTGCAATACCCATTGATGGTAGTAAAATGTACACTACCCATTGATGGTAGTAGATTGTACACTACCCACTGATGGTAGAACAATGTACACTACCCACTGATGGTAGAACGTTGTACACTACCCACTGATGGTAGTACATTGTACACTACCCACTGATGGTAGTACATTGTACACTACGCATTGATGGTATTAGATTGTACACTAACCACTGATGGTAGTACATTGTACACTACCCACATATTGTAGTACATTGTACACTACCCACTAAAGGTAGTACATTGTACACTACCCACTGATGGTAGTACATTGTACACTACCCACTGATGGTAGTACATTGTACACTACCCACTGATGGTAGTACATTGTACACTACATACTGATGGTAGTACATTGTACACTACCCTCTGATTGTGGTACATTGTACACTACCCACTGATGGTATTACATTGTACACTACTCACTGGTGGTAGTACATTGTGCACTACCCTTTGATGGAAGAACATTGCACACTATCCACTGATGGTAGTAGATTGAACACTACCCACTGAAAGTAGTACATTGTACACTATCCACTGATGAGAGTACATTGTACACTAACCACTGATAGTAGTACATTGTACACTACCCACTGATGGTAGTACATTGTACACTATCCACCGATGATAGTACATTGTACAATACCCACTGATGGTAGTACATTATACACTGCTGGTAGTACATTGTGCACTACCCTTTGATGGAAGAACATTGCACACTATCCACTGATGGTAGTAGATTGAACACTACCCACTGATTGTAGTACATTGTACACTACCCACTGATGGTAGTACATTGTACACTACCCACTGGTGGTAGTACATTGTACACTACCAACTGATGGTAGTACATTGTACACTATCCACTGATGGTAGTACATTGTATACTACCCACTGGTGGTAGTACAGTGCACACTATCCACTGATGGTAGTAGATTGTACACTACCCACTGAAAGTAGTACATTGTACACTATCCACTGATGATAGTACATTGTACACTACCCACTGATTGTAGTACATTGTACACTATCCAATAATGGTAGTACATTGTACACTACACACTGATGGTAGTACATAATACACTGCTGGTAGTACATTGTACACTACCCACTGATGATAGTACAGTATACACTACCCACTGATGAAAGTACATTGTACACTACCCACTGATGGTATTAGATTGTACACTACCCACTGAAAGTAGTACATTGTACACTATCCACTGTTGATAGTACATTGTACACTACCCACTGCTGGTAGTACATTGTACACTATCCACTAATGGTAGTACATTGTACACTACCCACTGATGGTAGTATATTGTACACTGCTGGTAGTACATTGTACACTACCCACTGATGGTAGTACATTGTACATTATACACTGATGGTAGTAGATTGTACATCACCCACTGATGACAGTACATTGTACACTACCCACTGATGAGAGTACATTGTACACTATCCACTGGCGGTAGTACATTTTACACTACCCACTGGTGGTAGTACATTGTACACTACCCACTGATGGTAGTACATTGTACACTATCCAATGATGATAGTACATTGTACACTACCCAATGATGATAGTACGTTGTACACTACCCACTGATGGTAGTACATTGTACACTACCCATTGATGGTAGTACATTGTGCAATACCCATAGATGGTAGTAAAATGTACACTACCCATTGATGGTAGTAGATTGTACACTACCCACTGATGGTAGTACATTGTACACTATCCACTGATGATAGTACATTGTACACTACCCACTGATGGTAGTACATTGTACACTACCCACTGATGGTAGTACATTGTACACTACCCACTGATGGTAGTACATTGTACACTACCCACTGATAGTAGTACAATGTACACTACCCACTGATGGTAGTACATTGTTCACTATTCACTTATGGTAGTACATTTATCACTATCCACCGATGGTAGTACATTGTACACTACCCACCGATGGTAGTACATTGTACACGACCCACTGATGGTAGTACAGTGTACACTACGGACTGGTGGTAGTACATTGTACACTGCCCACTGGTGGTAGTACATTGTACACTACCCACTGATGGTAGTACATTGTACACTATCCACTGATGGTAGTAGATTGTACAATACCCACTGAATGTAGTACATTGTACACTATCCAGTGATGATAGTACATTGTACACTACCCACTGCTGGTAGTACATTGTACACTATCCACTAATGGTAGTACATTGTACACTACCCACTGATGGTAGTAAATTGTACACTGCTGGTAGTACATTGTACACTACCCACTGATGGTAGTACATTGTACACTATACACTGATGGTAGTAGATTGTACACTACCCACTGATGATAGTACATTGTACACTACCACTGATGATAGTACATTGTACACTACCCACTGGTGGTAGTACATTGTACACCACCCACTGGTGGTAGTACATTGTACACTACCCACTGATGGTAGTACATTGTACACTATCCACTGATGATAGTACATTGTACACTACCCAATGATGATAGTACATTGTACACTACCCACTGATGGTAGTACATTGTACACTACCCATTGATAGTAGTACATTGTGCACTACCCATTGATGGTAGTAAAATGTACACTACCCATTGATGGTAGTAGATTGTACACTACCCACTGATGGTAGTACATTGTACACTACCCACTGATGGTAGAACATTGTACACTACCCATTGATGGTAGTACATTGTACACTACCCACTGATCGTAGTACATTGTACACTACGCATTGATGGTAGTAGATTGTACACTACCCACTGATGGTAGTACATTGTACACTACCCACTGATGGTAGTACATTGTACACTATACACTGATGGTAGTACATTGTACACTACCCACTGATGGTAGTATATTGTACACTACCCACTGATGGTAGTACATTGTACACTACCCACTGATGATAGTACATTGTACACTACCCACTGCTGGTAGTACATTGTACACTATCCACTAATGGTAGTACATTGTACACTACCCACTGATGGTAGTACATTGTACACTGCTGGTAGTACATTGTACACTACCCACTGATGGTAGTACATTGTACACTATACACTGATGGTAGTATATTGTACACTACCCACTGATGATAGTACATTGTACACTACCACTGATGATAGTACATTGTACACTACCCACTGGTGGTAGTACATTGTACACTACCCACTGATGGTAGTACATTGTACACTACCCACTGATGGTAGTACATTGTACACTACCCACTGATGGTAGTACATTGTACACTACCCATGATGGTAGTACATTGTACACTACCCACTGATGGTAGTACATTGTACACTACCCACTGATGGTAGTACAATGTACACTACCCACTGATGGTAGTACATTGTACACTACCCACTGATGGTAGTACATTGTACACTACCCACTGATGGTAGTACATTGTACACTACCCATGATGGTAGTACATTGTACACTACCCACTGATGGTAGTACATTGTACACTACCCACTGATGGTAGTACATTGTACACTACCCACTGATGGTAGTACATTGTACACTACCCACTGATGGTAGTACATTGTACACTACCCACTGATGGTAGTACATTGTACACTACCCACTGATGGTAGTACATTGTACACTACCCACTGATGGTAGTACATTGTACACTACCCACTGATGGTAGTACATTGTACACTACCCACTGATGGTAGTACATTGTACACTACCCACTGATGGTAGTACATTGTACACTACCCACTGATGGTAGTACATTGTACACTACCCACTGATGGTAGTACATTGTACACTACCCACTGATGGTAGTACATTGTACACTATCCACTGATGGTAGTACATTGTACACTACCACTGATGGTAGTACATTGTACACTATAACTATGGTAGTACATTGTACACTACCCACTGATGGTAGTACATTGTACACTACCCACTGATGGTAGTACATTGTACACTGCTGGTAGTACATTGTACACTATCCACTGATGGTAGTACATTGTACACTACCCACTGATGATAGTACATTGTACACTACCCACTGATGATAGTACATTGTACACTACCCACTGATGGTAGTACATTGTACACTATCCACTGATGGTAGTACATTGTACACTACCCACTGATGATAGTACATTGTACACTACCCACTGATGGTAGTACATTGTACACTACCGATTGATGGTAGTAGATTGTACACTACCCATTGATGGTAGTACATTGTACAGTACCCATTGGTGGTAGTAGATTGTACACTACCCACTGATGGTAGTACATTGTACACTACCCACTGGTGGTAGTACATTGTACACTATCCACTGATGATTGTACATTGTACACTACCCAATGATGATAGTACATTGTACACTACCCATTGATGGTAGTACAATGTACACTACCCACTGATGGTAGTACATTGTACACTATCCACTGACGATAGTACATTGTACACTACCCATTGATGGTAGTACAATGTACACTACCCACTGATGATAGTACATTGTACACTACCCAATGATGATAGTACATTGTACACTACCCATTGATGGTAGTACAATGTACACTACCCACTGATGATAGTACATTGTACACTACCCACTGATGGTAGTACATTGTACACTACCCACCGATGGTAGTACATTGTACACTACCCATTGATGGCAGTACATTGTACACTACCCACTGATGGTAGTACATTGTACACTATCCACTGATGGTAATAGATCGTACACTACCCAGTGATGGTAGTACATTGTACATTACCCATTGATGGTAGTACATTGTACACTACCCACTGATGGCAGTACATTGTACACTATACACTGATGGTAGTACATTGTATACTACCCACTGATGGTAGTACATTGTACACTACCCACTGATGGTAGTACATGGTACACTACCCATTGATGGTATTAGATTGTACACTACCCACAGCTGGTAGTACATTGTACACTACCCACTAATGGTAGTACATTGTACACTACCCACTGATGGTAGTACATTGTACACTACCCACTGATGGTAGTACATTGTACACTACCCACTGATGGTAGTACATTGTACACTACCCACTGATGGTAGTACATTGTACACTACCCACTGATGGTAGTACATTGTACACTACCCACTGATGGTAGTACATTGTACACTACCCACTGATGGTAGTACATTGTACACTATCCACTGATGGTAGTACATTGTACACTACCCACTGGTGGTAGTACATTGTACACTACCCACTGATGGTAGTACATTGCACACTATCCACTGATGGTAGTAGATTGTACACTACCCACTGAAAGTAGTACATTGTACACTATCCACTGATGATAGTACATTGTACACTACCCACTGATGGTAGTACATTGTACACTATCCACTAATGGTAGTACATTGTACACTACCGACTGATGGTAGTACATTATACACTGCTGGTAGTACATTGTACACTACCCACTGATGGTAGTACATTGTACACTATACACTGATGGTAGTAGATTGTACACTACCCACTGATGATAGTACATTGTACACTACCCACTAATGATAGTACATTGTACACTACACGCTGGTGGTGATACATTGTACACTACCCACGGATGGTAGTACATTGTACACTACCCATTGATGGTAGTACATTGTACACTACCCACTGATGGTAGTACATTGTACACTACCCACTGATGGTAGTACATTGTACACTACCCACCGATGGTAGTACATTGTACACTACCCACTGATGGTAGTACATTGTACACTACCCACTGATGGTAGTACATTGTACACTACCCACTGATGGTAGTACATTGTACACTACCCACTGATGGTAGTACATTGTACACTACCCACTGATGGTAGTACATTGTACACTACCCACTGATGGTAGTACATTGTACACTACCCATTGATGGTAGTACATTGTACACTACCCACTGATGGTAGTACATTGTACACTACCCATTGATGGTAGTAGATTGTACACTACCAACTGATGGTAGTACATTGTACACTACCCATTGATGGTAGTAGATTGTACACTACCCACTGATGGTTGAACATTGTACATTACCCACTGATGGTAGTACATTGTACACTATTCACTGATGGTAGTACATTGTACACTACCCATTGATGGTAGTACATTGTACACTATCCACAGATGGTAGTACATTTTACACTACCCATTGATGGTAGTAGATTGTACCCTACCCACTGATGGTAGTACATGTACACTACACACTGATGGTAGTACATTGTACACTATCCACTGATGATAGTACATTGCAAACTATCCACTGATGGTAGTAGATTGAACACTACCCACTGAAAGTAGTACATTGTACACTATCCACTGAGGATAGTACATTGTACACTAACCACTGATGGTAGTACATTGTACACTATCCACTAATGGTAGTACATTGTACACTACCCACTGATGGTAGTACATTGTACACTGCTGGTAGTACATTGTACACTATAAACTGATGGTATTAGATTGTACACTACCCATTGATGATAGTATATTGTACACTACCCACTGATGATAGTACATTGTACACTACCCACTGGTGGTAGTACATTGTACACTACCCACTGATGGTAGTACATTGTACACTATCCACTGATGACAGTACATTGTACACTACCCAATGATGATAGTACATTGTACATTACCCACTGATGGTAGTACATTATACACTATCAACTGATGGTAGTACATTGTACACTACCCATTGATGGTAGTACAATGTACACTACCCACTGATGATAGTACATTGTACACTACCCATTGATGGTAGTACATTGTACACTACCGATTGATGGTAGTAGATTGTACACTACCCATTGATGGTAGTACATTGTACACTACCCATTGATGGTAGTACATTGTACACTACCCATTGATGGTAGTACATTGTACACTACCCACTGATGGTAGTACATTGTACACTACCCACTGATGGTAGTACATTGTACACTACCCACTGATGGTAGTACATTGTACACTACCCAATGATGGTAGTACATTGTACACTACCCATTGATGGTAGTACATTGTACACTACCCACTGATGGTAGTACATTGTACACTATCCACTGATGGTAGTACATTGTACACTACCCATTGATGGTAGTACATTGTACACTATCCACTGATGGTAGTAGATTGTACACTACCCACTGATGATAGTACATTGTACACTACCCACTGATGGTAGTACATTGTACACTATCCACCGATGATAGTACATTGTACAATACCCACTGATGGTAGTACATTATACACTGCTGGTAGTACATTGTACACTACCCACTGATGGTAGTACATTGTACACTATACACTGATGGTAGTAGATTGTACACTACCCACTGATGGTAGTACATTGTACACTACCCACTGATGGTAGTACATTGTACACTACCCATTGATGGTAGTACATTGTACACTACCCACTGATGGTAGTACATTGTACACTACCCATTGATGGTAGTACATTGTACACTACCCACTGATGGTAGTACATTGTACACTACCCACTGATTGTAGTACATTGTACACTACCCACTGATGGTAGTACATTGTACACTACCCACTGGTGGTAGTACATTGTACACTACCAACTGATGGTAGTACATTGTACATTATCCACTGATGGTAGTACATTGTACACTACCCACTGGTGGTAGTACAGTGCACACTATCCACTGATGGTAGTAGATTGTACACTACCCACTGAAAGTAGTACATTGTACACTATCCACTGATGCTAGTACATTGTACACTACCCACTGATGGTAGTACATTGTACACTATCCACTAATGGTAGTACATTGTACACTACACACTGATGGTAGTACATTGTACACTACCCACTGATGGTAGTACATTGTACACTGCTGGTAGTACATTGTACACTACCCACTCATGGTAGTACATTGTACATTATACACTGATGGTAGTAGATTGTACATTACCCACTGATGATAGTACATTGTACACTACCCACTGATGATAGTACATTGTACACTATCCACTGGCGGTAGTACATTGTACACTACCCACTGGTGGTATTACATTGTACACTACCCAATGATGATAGTACGATGTACACTACCCACTGATGGTAGTACATTGTACACTACCCATTGATGGTAGTACATTGTGCAATACCCATTGATGGTAGTAAAATGTACACTACCCATTGATGGTAGTAGATTGTACACTACCCACTGATGGTAGTACATTGTACACTATCCACTGATGATATTACATTGTACACTACCCACTGATGGTAGTACATTGTACACTACCCACTGATGGTAGTACATTATACACTACCCACTGATGGTAGTACATTGTACACTACCCACTGATAGTAGTACAATGTACACTACCCACTGATGGTAGTACATTGTACACTACCCACTGATGGTAGTACATTGTTCACTATCCACTGATGGTAGTACATTGATCACTATCCACCGATGGTAGTACATTGTACACTACCCACCGATGGTAGTACATTGTACACTACCCACTGATGGTAGTTCAGTGTACACTACGCACTGGTGGTAGTACATTGTACACTACCCACTGGCGGTAGTACATTGTACACTACCCACTGATGGTAGTACATTGTACACTATCCACTGATGGTAGTAGATTGTACACTACCCACTGAATGTAGTACATTGTACACTATCCACTGATGATAGTACATTGTACTCTACCCACTGCTGGTAGTACATTGTACACTATCCACTAATGGTTGTACATTGTACACTACCCACTGATGGTAGTACATTGTACACTGCTGGTAGTACATTGTACACTACCCACTGATGGTAGTACATTGTACACTATACACTGATGGTAGTAGATTGTACACTACCCACTGATGATAGTACATTGTACACTACCCACTGATGATAGTACATTGTACACCACCCACTGGTGTTAGCACATTGTACAGTACCCACTGATGGTAGTGCATTGTACACTATCCACTGATGATAGTACATTGTACTCTACCCAATGATGATAGTACATTGTACACTACCCACTGATTGTAGTACATTGTACACTATCCACTAATGGTAGTACATTGTACACTACACACTGATGGTAGTACATTATACACTGCTGGTAGTACATTGTACACTACCCACTGATGGTAGTACAGTGTACACTACCCATTGATGGTAGTACATTGTACACTACCCACTGATGGTATTAGATTGTACACTACCCACTGAAAGTAGTACATTGTACACTATCCACTGATGACAGTACATTGTACACTACCCACTGCTGTTAGTACATTGTACACTATCCACTAATGGTAGTACATTGTACACTACCCACTGATGGTAGTACATTGTACACTGATGGTAGTACATTGTACACTACCCACTGATGGTAGTACATTGTACATTACCCACTGATGATAGTACATTGTACACTACCCACTGATGAAGTACATTGTACACTATCCACTGACGGTAGTACATTGTACACTACCCACTGGTGGTAGTACATTGTACACTACCCACTGATGGTAGTACATTGTACACTATCCAATGATGATATTACATTGTACACTACCCAATGATGATAGTACGTTGTACACTACCCACTGATGGTAGTACATTGTACACTACCCATTGATGGTAGTACTTTGTGCAATACCCATTGATGGTAGTAAAATGTACACTACCCATTGATGGTATTAGATTGTACACTACCCACTGATGGTAGTACATTGTACACTACCCACTTATGGTAGTACATTGTACACTACCCACTGATGGTAGTACATTGTACACTACCCACTGATAGTAGTACAATGTATACTACCCACTGATGGTAGTACATTGTACACTACCCACTGATGGTAGTACATTGTTCACTATCCACTGATGGTAGTACATTGATCACTATCCACCGATGGTAGTACATTGTACACTACCCACCGATGGTAGTACATTGTACACTACCCACTGATGGTAGTACAGTGTACACTACGCACTGGTGGTAGTACATTGTACACTACCCACTGGTGGTAGTACATTGTACACTACCCACTGATGGTAGTACATTGTACACTATCCACTGATAGTAGTAGATTGTACACTACCCCCTGAATTTAGTACATTGTACACTATCCACTGATGATAGTACATTGTACACTACCCACTGATGATAGTACATTGTACACTACCCACTGGTGGTAGTACATTGTATACCACCCACTGGTGGTAGTACATTGTACACTATCCACTGATGAAAGTACATTGTACACTACCCAATGATGATAGTACATTGTACACTACCCACTGATGGTAGTACATTGTACACTACCCATTGATGGTAGTACATTGTGCAATACCCATTGATGGTAGTAAAATGTACACTACCCATTGATGGTAGTATATTGTACACTACCCACTGATGGTAGAACATTGTACACTACGCACATATTGTAGTACATTGTACACTACCCACTAATGGTAGTACATTGTACACTACCCAGTGATGGTAGTACATTGTACACTACCCACTGATGGTAGTACATTGTATACTACCCACTGATGGTAGTACATTGTACACTACATACTGATGGTAGTACATTGTACACTACCCACTGATTGTGGTACATTGTACACTACCCACTGATGGTATTACATTGTACACTATCCACATATGGTAGAACATTGTACACTACCCACTGGTGGTAGTACATTGTGCACTACCTATTGATGGTAGTACATTGCACACTATCCACTGATGGTAGTAGATTGAACAATACCCACTGAAAGTAGTACATTGTACACTATCCACTGAAAGTAGTACATTGTACACTATCCACTGATGATAGTACATTGTACACTAACCACTGATAGTAGTACATTGTACACTATCCACTAATGGTAGTACATTGTACACTACCCATTGATGGTAGTACATTGTACACTACCCATTGATGGTAGTACATTGTACACTGATGGTAGTACATTGTACACTATCCACTGATGGTATTAGATTGTACACTATCCACTGATGATAGTACATTGCACACTACCCATTGATGATAGTACATTGTACACTACCCACTGATGGTAGTACATTGTACACTATCCACTGATGACAGTACATTGTACACTACCCAATGATGATAGTACATTGTACACTACCCACTGATGGTAGTACATTGTACACTATCAACTGATGGTAGTACATTGTACACTACCCATTGATAGTAGTACAATGTACATTACCCACTGATGATAGTACATTGTACACTACCCACTGATGATAGTACATTGTACACTACCCATTGATGGTAGTACATTGTACACTACCGATTGATGGTAGTAGATTGTACACTACCCACTGATGGTAGTACATTGTACACTACCCATTGGTGGTAGTAGATTGTACACTACCCACTGATGGTAGTACATTGTACACTACCCACTGGTGGTAGTACATTGTACACTATCCACTGATGATAGTACATTGTACACTACCCAATGATGATACTACATTGTACACTACCCATTGATGGTAGTACAATGTACACTACCCACTGATGGTAGTACATTGTACACTATCCACTGACGATAGTACATTGTACACTACCCATTGATGGTAGTACAATATACACTACCCACTGATGATAGTACATTGTACACTACCCAATGATGATAGTACATTGTACACTACCCACTGATGGTAGTACATTGTACACTACCCACCGATGGTAGTACATTGTACACTACCCATTGATGGTAGTACATTGTACACTACCCATTGATGGTAGTACATTGTACACTATCCACTGATGATAATAGATCGTACACTACCCATTGATGGTAGTACATTGTACATTACCCATTGATGGTAGTACATTGTACACTACCCACTGATGGCAGTTCATTGTACACTATACACTGATGGTAGTACATTGTATACTACCAACTGATGGTAATATATTGTACACTACCCACTGATGGTAGTACATGGTACACTACCCATTGATGGTATTAGATTGTACACTACCCACAGCTGGTAGTACATTGTACACTACCCACTAATGGTAGTACATTGTACACTATACAATGATGGTAGTACATTGTACACTACCCACTGATGGTAGTACATTGTACACTACCCACTGATGGTAGTACATTGTACACTATCCACTGATGGTAGTACATTGTACACTACCCACTGGTGGTAGTACATTGTACACTACCCACTGATGGTAGTACATTGCACACTATCCACTGATGGTAGTAGATTGTACACTACCCACTGAAAGTAGTACATTATACACTATCCACCGATGATAGTACATTGTATACTACCCACTGATGGTAGTACATTATACACTGCTGGTAGTACATTGTACACTACCCACTGATGGTAGTACATTGTACACTATACACTGATGGTAATAGATTGTACGCTACCCACTGATGATAGTTCATTGTACACTACCCACTAATGGTAGTACATTGTACACTACCCACTGATGGTAGTACATTATACACTGCTGGTAGTACATTGTACACTATAAACTGATGGTAGTACATTGTACACTATCCACTAATGGTAGTACATTGTACACTACCCACTGATGGTAGTACATTATACACTGCTGGTAGTACATTGTACACTACCTACTGATGGTAGTACATTGTACACTATACACTGATGGTAGTAGATTGTACGCTACCCACTGATGATAGTACATTGTACACTACCCACTGATGATAGTACATTGTGCACTACCCACTGGTGGAAGTACATTGTACACTACCCACTGATGGTAGTACATTTTACACTACCCATTGATGGTAGTACATTGTACACTACCCACTGATGGTAGTACATTGTACACTACCCACTGATGGTAGTACATTGTACACTACCCACTGGTGTTAGTACATTGTACACTACCCACTGGTGGTAGTACATTGTATACTACCCACTGATGGTAGTACATTGTACACTATCCACTGATGGTAGTATATTGTACACTATCCACTGGTGGTAGTACATTGTACACTACCCACTGATGGTAGTACATTGCACACTATCCACTGATAGTAGTACATTGTACACTACCCACTGAAAGTAGTACATTGTACACTATCCACTGATGATAGTACATTGTACCCTACCCACTGATGGTAGTACATTGTACACTACCCACTGATGGTAGTACATTGTACACTACCCACTGATGGTAGTACATTATACACTGCTGGTAGTACATTGTGCTCTACCCACTGATGGTAGTACATTGTACACTATACACTGATTATAGTACATTGTACACTACCCACTGATGATAGTACATTGTACACTACCCACTGGTGGTAGTACATTGTACACTACCCAATGATACTAATACATTGTACACTACCCATTGATGGTAGTACATTGTACACTACCCACTGATGGTAGTACATTGTAAACTACCCACTGATGGTAGTACATTGTATACTACCCACCGATGGTAGTACATTGAACACTACCCACTGATTGTAGTACATTGTACACTACTCACTGGTGGTAGTACATTGTACACTACCCACTGATGGTAGTACATTGTACACTACCACTGATGGTAGTACATTGCACACTACCCACTGATGTAGTAGATTGTACACTACCCATTGATGGTAGTACATTGTACACTACCCGTGATGGTAGTACATTGTACACTACACATTGATGGTAGTAGATTGTACACTACCCACTGATGGTAGTACATTGTACACTACAATGATGGTAGTAGATTGTACACTACCCGTGATGGTTGAAATGTACACTACCACTGATGGTAGTACATTGTACACTACCACGATGGTAGTACATTGTACACTACCACTGATGGTAGTACATTGTACACTACCCATTGATGGTAGTACATTGTACACTATCCACAGATGGTAGTACATTTTACACTACCCATTGATGGTAGTAGATTGTACACTACCCACTGATGGTAGTACATGTACACTACCCACTGATGGTATACATTGTACACTATCCACTGATGGTAGTACATTGTACACTACCCACTGGTGGTAGTACATTGTACACCACCCACTGATGGTAGTACATTGCACACTATCCACTGATGGTAGTAGATTGAACACTACCCACTGAAAGTAGTACATTGTACACTATCCACTGATGATAGTACATTGTACACTACCCACTGATGGTAGTACATTGTACACTATCCACTAATGGTAGTACATTGTACACTACCCACTGATGGTAGTACATTGTACACTGCTGGTAGTACATTGTACACTATACACTGCTGGTATTAGGTTGTACACTACCCACTGATGATAGTACATTGTACACTACCCACTGATGATAGTACATTGTACACTACCCACTGATGGTAGTACATTGTACACTATCCACTGATGACAGTACATTGTAGACTACCCAATGATGATAGTACATTGCACACTACCCACTGATGGTAGTAAATTATACACTATCAACTGATGGTAGTACATTGTACACTACCCATTGATGGTAGTACAATGTACACTACCCACTGATGATAGTACATTGTACACTATCCACGGATGGTAGTACATTGTACACTACCGATTGATGGTAGTACATTGTACACTACCCATTGGTGGTAGTACATTGTAAACTACCCATTGGTGGTAGTACATTGTACACTACCCACTGATGGTAGTACATTGTACACTACCCACTGGTGGTAGTACATTGTACACTATCCACTGATGGTAGTACATTGTACACTACCCACTGGTGGTAGTACATTGTACACTATCCACTGATGATAGTACATTGTACACTACCCAATGATGATAGTACATTGTAAACTACCCATTGATGGTAGTACAATGTACACTACCCACTGATGGTAGTACATTGTACACTATCCACTGACGATAGTACATTGTACACTACCCATTGATAGTAGTACAATGTACACTACCCACTGATGGTAGTACATTGTACACTACCCAATGATGATAGTACATTGTACACTACCCATTGATGGTAGTACAATGTACACTACCCACTGATGGTAGTACATTGTACACTACCCACTGGTGGTAGTACATTGTACACTATCCACTGATGATAGTACATTGTACACTACCCAATGATGAGAGTACATTGTAAACTACCCATTGATGGTAGTACAATGTACACTACCCACTGATGGTAGTACATTGTACACTATCCACTGTCGATAGTACATTGTACACTACCCATTGATGGTAGTACAATGTACACTACCAACTGATGATAGTACATTGTACACTACCCAATGATGATAGTACATTGTACACTACCCATTGATGGTAGTACAATGTACACTACCCACTGATGATAGTACATTGTACACTACCCACTGATGGTAGTACACTGTACACTACCCATTGATGGTAGTACATTTTACACTACCCACTGATGGTAGTACATTGTACACTACCCACTGGTGGTAGTACATTGTACACTA
Organism: Archivesica marissinica; assembly: GCA_014843695.1. Lineage (NCBI taxonomy): Eukaryota > Metazoa > Mollusca > Bivalvia > Venerida > Vesicomyidae > Archivesica > Archivesica marissinica. The sequence continues at coordinate 60,603,120 of CM026392.1, forward strand.
CCCACTGATGGTAGTACATTGTACACTATCCACTGATGGTAATAGATCGTACACTACCCATTGATGGTAGTACATTGTACATTACCCATTGATGGTAGTACATTGTACACTACCCACTGATGGCAGTACATTGTACACTATACACTGATGGTAGTACATTGTACACTACCCACTGATGGTAGTACATTGTACACTACCCACTGATGGTAGTACATTGTACACTACCCACTGATGGTAGTACATTGTACACTACCCACTGATGGTAGTACATTGTACACTACCCACTGATGGTAGTACATTGTACACTACCCACTGATGGTAGAACATTGTACACTACCCACTGATAGTAGTACATTGTACACTACCCACTGATGGTAGTACATTGTACACTACCCACTGATGGTAGTACATTGTACACTATTCACTGATGGTAGTACATTGTACACTACCCATTGATGGTAGTACATTGTACACTATCCACAGATGGTAGTACATTTTACACTACCCATTGATGGTAGTAGATTGTACACTACCCACTGATGGTAGTACATTGTACACTATCCACTGATGGTAGTACATTGTACACTACCCACTGGTGGTAGTACATTGTACACCACCCACTGATGGTAGTACATTGCACACTATCCACTGATGGTAGTAGATTGACCACTACCCACTGAAAGTAGTACATTGTACACTATCCACTGATGATAGTACATTGTACACTACCCACTGATGGAGAAATTGTACACAATCCACTAAGGTAGTAC
>CM026392.1:60604889-60636682 GCA_014843695.1 Archivesica marissinica
ATTGTACACTACCCACTGATGGTAGTACATTGTACACTATCCACTGATGGTAGTACATTGTACACTGATGGTAGTACATTGTACACTACCCACTGATGGTAGTACATTGTACACTACCCACTGATGGTAGTACAGTGTACACTACCCACTGATGGTAGTACATTGTACACTACCCACTGATGTTAGTACATTGTACACTACCCACTGATGGTAGTACATTGTACACTACCCACTGATGGTAGTACATTGTACACTACCCACTGATGGTAGTACATTGTACACTACCCACTGATGGTAGTACATTGTACACTACCCACTGATGGTAGTACATTGTACACTACCCACTGATGGTAGTACATTGTACACTACCCAATGATGATAGTACATTGTACACTACCCATTGATGGTAGTACAATGTACACTACCCACTGATGGTAGTACATTGTACACTATCCACTGACGATAGTACATTGTACACTACCCATTGATGGTAGTACAATGTACACTACCCACTGATGATAGTACATTGTACACTACCCAATGATGATAGTACATTGTACACTAACCACTGATGGTAGTACATTGTACACTACCCACTGATGGTAGTACATTGCACACTATCCACTGATGGTAGTACATTGAACACTACCCACTGATAGTAGTACATTGTACACATCCACTGATGGTAGTACATTGTACACTAACCACTGATGGTAGTACATTGTACACTACCCACTGATGGTAGTACATTGTACACTACCCACTGATGGTAGTACATTGTACACTACGGGTAGTACATTGTACACTATACACTGATGGTATTAGATTGTACACTACCCACTGATGATAGTACATTGTACACTACCCACTGATGATAGTACATTGTACACTACCCACTGATGGTAGTACATTGTACACTACCCACTGATGGTAGTACATTGTACACTATCCACTGATGATAGTACATTGTACACTACCCACTGATGGTAGTACATTGTACACTACCCACTGATGGTAGTACATTGTACACTACCCACTGATGGTAGTACATTGTACACTACCCACTGATGGTAGTACATTGTACACTACCCACTGATGGTAGTACATTGTACACTACCCATTGATGGTAGTACATTGTACACTACCCACTGATGATAGTACATTGTACACTACCCACTGATGGTAGTACATTGTACACTACCGATTGATGGTAGTAGATTGTACACTACCCATTGATGGTAGTACATTGTACACTACCCATTGATGGTAGTACATTGTACACTACCCACTGATGGTAGTACATTGTACACTACCCACTGATGGTAGTACATTGTACACTATCCACTGATGGTAGTACATTGTACACTACCCAATGATGGTAGTACATTGTACACTACCCATTGATGGTAGTACAATGTACACTACCCACTGATGGTAGTACATTGTACACTATCCACTGATGATAGTACATTGTACACTACCCACTGATGGTAGTACATTGTACACTACCCACTGATGGTAGTACATTGTACACTACCCACTGGTGGTAGTACATTGTACACTACCCACTGATGGTAGTACATTGTACACTACCCACTGATGGTAGTACATTGTACACTACCCACTTATGGTAGTACATTGTACACTATCCACTGCTGGTAGTACATTGTACACTACCCACTGATGGTAGTACATTGTACACTACCCACTGATGGTAGTACATTGTACACTACCCACTGATGGTAGTACATTGTACACTACCCACTGATGGTAGTACATTGTACACTACCCACTGATGGTAGTACATTGTACACTACCCACTGATGGTAGTACATTGTACACTACCCACTGATGATAGTACATTGTACACTACCCATTGATGGTAGTACATTGTACACTACCCACTGATGGTAGTACATTGTACACTACCCACTGATGGTAGTACATTGTACACTACCCACTGATGGTAGTACATTGTACACTACCCACTGATGGTAGTACATTGTACACTACCCACTGATGGTAGTACATTGTACACTACCCACTGATGGTAGTACATTGTACACTACCCACTGATGGTAGTACATTGTACACTACCCACTGATGGTAGTACATTGTACACTACCCACTGATGGTAGTACATTGTACACTATCCACTGATGGTAGTACATTGTACACTACCCACTGATGGTATTACATTGTACACTATCCACTGATGATAGTACATTGTACACTACCCAATGATGATAGTACATTGTACACTACCCACTGATGGTAGTACATTGTACACTACCAACTGATGGTAGTACATTGTACACTACCCATTGATGGTAGTACAATGTACACTACCCACTGATGATAGTACATTGTACACTACCCACTGATGGTAGTACATTGTACACTACCCACTGATGGTAGTACATTGTACACTACCCACTGGTGGTAGTACATTGTACACTATCCACTGATGGTAGTACATTGTACACTACCCATTGATGGTAGTACATTGTACACTACCCACTGATGGTAGTACATTGTACACTACCCACTGATGGTAGTACATTGTACACTACCCATTGATGGTAGTACATTGTACACTACCCATTGATGGTAGTACATTGTACACTACCCACTGATGGTAGTACATTGTACACTACCCACTGATGGTAGTACATTGTACACTACCCATTGATGGTAGTACATTGTACACTACCCAATGATGATAGTACATTGTACACTACCCATTGATGGTAGTACATTGTACACTACCCACTGATGGTAGTACATTGTACACTACCCACTGATGGTAGTACATTGTACACTACCCACTGATGGTAGTACATTGTACACTATCCACTGATGGTAATAGATTGTACACTACCCACTGATGGTAGTACATTGTACATTACCCATTGATGGTAATACATTGTACACTACCCACTGATGGTAGTACATTGTACACTATACACTGATGGTAGTACATTGTACACTACCCACTGATGGTAGTACATTGTACACTACCCACTGATGGTAGTACATTATCCACTAATGGTAGTACATTGTACACTACCCACTGAAAGTAGTACATTGTACACTATCCACTGATGATAGTACATTGTACACTACCCACTGATGGTAGTACATTGTACACTACCCATTGATGGTAGTACATTGTACACTATACACTGATGGTAGTAGATTGTACACTACCCACTGATGAAAGTACATTGTACACTACCCACTGATGATAGTACATTGTACACTACCCACTGGTGGTAGTACATTGTACACTACCCAATGATAGTAGTACATTGTACACTACCCACTGATGGTAGTACATTGTACACTACCCACTGATGGTAGTACATTGTACACTACCCACTGATGGTAGTACATTGTACACTACCCACTGATGGTAGTACATTGTACACTACCCACTGATGGTAGTACATTGTACACTACCCACTGATGGTAGTACATTGTACACTACCCACTGATGGTAGTACATTGTACACTACCCACTGGTGGTAGTACATTGTACACTACCCACTGATGGTAGTACATTGTACACTACCCATTGATGGTATTACATTGTACACTACCCACTGATGGTAGTACATTGTACACTACCCATTGATGGTAGTACATTGTACACTACCCACTGATGGTAGTACATTGTACATTACCCACTGATGGTAGTACATTGTACACTATTCACTGATGGTAGTACATTGTACACTACCCATTGATGGTAGTACATTGTACACTATCCACAGATGGTAGTACATTTTACACTACCCATTGATGGTAGTACATTGTACACTACCCACTGATGGTAGTACATTGTACACTACACACTGATGGTAGTACATTGTACACTACCCACTGACGGATGTACATTGTACACTATCCACTGATTATAGTACATTGTACACTACCCACTGGTTGTAGTACATTGTACACTACCCACTGATGGTAGTACATTGCACACTATCCACTGATGGTAGTACATTGTACACTAACCACTGATGGTAGTACATTGTACACTGCTGGTAGTACATTGTACACTATCCACTGATGGTAGTACATTGTACACTATCCACTGATGGTAGTACATTGTACACTACCCACTGATGGTAGTACATTGTACACTATCCACTGATGACAGTACATTGTACACTACCCAATGATGATAGTACATTGTACACTACCCACTGATGGTAGTACATTGTACACTATCCACTGATGGTAGTACATTGTACACTACCCATTGATGGTAGTACATTGTACACTACCCACTGATGATAGTACATTGTACACTACCCACTGATGATAGTACATTGTACACTATCCACTGATGGTAGTACATTGTACACTACCCACTGGTGGTAGTACATTGTACACTATCCACTGATGATAGTACATTGTACACTACCCATTGGTGGTAGTACATTGTACACTACCCACTGATGGTAGTACATTGTACACTACCCACTGATGGTAGTACATTGTACACTACCCACTGATGGTAGTACATTGTACACTACCCATTGATGGTAGTACATTGTACACTACCCACTGATGGTAGTACATTGTACACTATCCACTGATGATAGTACATTGTACACTACCCATTGATGGTAGTACATTGTACACTACCCAATGATGGTAGTACATTGTACACTACCCATTGATGGTAGTACATTGTACACTACCCACTGATGATAGTACATTGTACACTACCCACTGATGGTAGTACATTGTACACTACCCACCGATGGTAGTACATTGTACACTACCCATTGATGGTAGTACATTGTACACTACCCACTGATGGTAGTACATTGTACACTACCCACTGATGGTAGTACATTGTACACTACCCATTGATGGTAGTACATTGTACACTACCCATTGATGGTAGTACATTGTACACTACCCACTGATGGTAGTACATTGTACACTATCCACTGATGGTAGTACATTGTACACTACCCACTGATGGTAGTACATTGTACACTACCCACTGATGGTAGTACATTGTACACTACCCACTGATGGTAGTACATTGTACACTACCCACTGATGGTAGTACATTGTACACTACCCACTGATGGTAGTACATTGTACACTACCCACTGATGGTAGTACATTGTACACTATCCACTGATGGTAGTACATTGTACACTACCCACTGATGGTAGTACATTGTACACTACCCACTGATGGTAGTACATTGTACACTACCCACTGATGGTAGTACATTGTACACTACCCACTGATGGTAGTACATTGTACACTATCCACTGATGGTAGTACATTGTACACTACCCATTGATGGTAGTACATTGTACACTACCCACTGATGGTAGTACATTGTACACTACCCACTGATGATAGTACATTGTACACTACCCACTGATGGTAGTACATTGTACACTACCCACTGATGGTAGTACATTGTACACTATCCACTGATGGTAATACATTGTACACTACCCACTGATGGTAGTACATTGTACACTACCCACTGATGGTAGTACATTGTACACTACCCACTGATGGTAGTACATTGTACACTACCCACTGATGGTAGTACATTGTACACTACCCACTGATGGTAGTACATTGTACACTACCCATTGATGGTAGTACATTGTACACTACCCACTGATGGTAGTACATTGTACACTATCCACTGATGATAGTACATTGTACACTACCCATTGATGGTAGTACATTGTACACTACCCACTGATGGTAGTACATTGTACACTACCCACTGATGATAGTACATTGTACACTACCCATTGATGGTAGTACATTGTACACTACCCACTGATGATAGTACATTGTACACTACCCACTGATGGTAGTACATTGTACACTACCCACCGATGGTAGTACATTGTACACTACCCACTGATGGCAGTACATTGTACACTACCCACTGATGGTAGTACATTGTACACTATCCACTGATGGTAATAGATCGTACACTACCCATTGATGGTAGTACATTGTACATTACCCATTGATGGTAGTACATTGTACACTACCCACTGATGGCAGTACATTGTACACTATACACTGATGGTAGTACATTGTACACTACCCACTGATGGTAGTACATTGTACACTACCCACTGATGGTAGTACATTGTACACTACCCACTGATGGTAGTACATTGTACACTATCCACTGATGGTAGTACATTGTACACTACCCACTGGTGGTAGTACATTGTACACTACCCACTGATGGTAGTACATTGCACACTATCCATTGATGGTAGTACATTGTACACTACCCACTGAAAGTAGTACATTGTACACTATCCACCGATGCTAGTACATTGTTCACTATCCACTAATGGTAGTACATTGTACACTACCGACTGATGGTAGTACATTATACACTGCTGGTAGTACATTGTACACTACCCACTGATGGTAGTACATTGTACACTATACACTGATGGTAGTAGATTGTACGCTACCCACTGATGATAGTACATTGTACACTACCCACTGATGATAGTACATTGTGCACTACCCACTGGTGGTAGTACATTGTACACTACCCACTGATGGTAGTACATTGTACACTACCCATTGATGGTAGTACATTGTACACTACCCACTGATGGTAGTACATTGTAAACTACCCACTGATGGTAGTACATTGTACACTATCCACTGATTGTAGTACATTGTACACTACCCACTGATGGTAGTACATTGTACACTACCCACTGGTGGTAGTACATTGTACACTACCCACTGGTGGTAGTACATTGTACACTACCCACTGATGGTAGTACATTGTACACTATCCACTGATGGTAGTAGATTGTACACTACACATTGATGGTAGTACATTGTACACTACCCATTGATGGTAGTATATTGTACACTACCCATTGATGGTAGTAGATTGTACACTACCAACTGATGGTAGTACATTGTACACTACCCAATGATGGTAGTAGATTGTACACTACCCGCTGATGGTTGAACATTGTACATTACCCACTCATGGTAGTACATTGTACACTATTCACTGATCGTAGTACATTGTACACTACCCATTGATGGTAGTACATTGTACACTATCCACAGATGGTAGTACATTTTACACTACCCATTGATGGTAGTAGATTGTACCCTACCCACTGATGGTAGTACATTGTACACTGCTGGTAGTACATTGTACACTATAAACCGATGGTATTAGATTGTACACTACCCACTGATGATAGTACATTGTACACTACCCACTGATGATAGTACATTGTACACTACCCACTGGTGGTAGTACATTGTACAATACCCACTGATTGTAATACATTGTACACTATCCACTGATGACAGTACATTGTACACTACCCAATGATGATAGTATATTGTACACTACCCACTGATGGTAGTACATTATACACTATCAACAGATGGTAGTACATTGTACACTACCCATTGATGGTAGTACAATGTACACTACCCACTGATGATAGTACATTGTACACTACCCATTGATGGTAGTACATTGTACACTACCCATTGATGGTAGTACATTGTACACTACCCATTGGTGGTAGTAGATTGTAAACTACCCACTGATGGTAGTACATTGTACACTACCCACTGGTGGTAGTACATTGTACACTACCCAATGATACTGGTACATTTTACACTACCCATTGATGGTAGTACATTGTACACTACCCACTGATGGTAGTACATTGTACACTACCCACCGATGGTAGTACATTGTACACTACCCACTGATTGTAGTACATTGTACACTACCCACTGATGGTAGTACATTGTACACTACCCACTGGTGGTAGTACATTGTACACTACCCACTGGTGGTAGTACATTGTACACTACCCACTGATGGTAGTACATTGTACACTACCCATTGATGGTATTACATTGTACACTACCAACTGATGGTAGTACATTGTACACTACCCACTGATGGTAGTACATTGTACACTACCCACTGATTGTAGTACATTGCACACTATCCACTAACGGTAGTAGATTGTACACTACCCACTGAAAGTAGTACATTGTACACTATCCACCGATGATAATACATTGTACACTACCCACTGATGATAGTACATTTTACACTACCCATTGATGGTAGTACATTGTACACTATACACTGATGGTAGTAGATTGTACACTACCCACTGATGAAAGTACATTGTACACTACCCACTGATGATAGTACATTGTACACTACCCACTGGTGGTAGTACATTGTACACTACCCAATGATACTAGTACATTTTACACTACCCATTGATGGTAGTACATTGTACACTACCCACTGATGGTAGTACATTGTAAACTACCCACTGATGGTAGTACATTGTACACTACCCACCGATGGTAGTACATTGAACACTACCCACTGATTGTAGTACATTTTACACTACCCACTGATGGTAGTACATTGTACACTACCCACTGGTGGTAGTACATTGTACACTACCCACTGGTGGTAGTACATTGTACACTACCCACTGATGGTAGTACATTGTACACTACCCATTGATGGTATTAGATTGTACACTACCAACTGATGGTAGTACATTGTACACTACCCATTGATGGTAGTAGATTGTACACTACCCGCTGATGGTTGAACATTGTACATTACCCACTGATGGTAGTACATTGTACACTATTCACTGATGGTAGTACATTGTACACTACCCATTGGTGGTAGTACATTGTACACTATCCACAGATGGTGTACATTTTACACTACCATTGATGCTAGTAGGTTGTACACTACCCACTGATGGTAGTACATGTATATACACACTGATGGTAGTATATTGTACACTACCCACTGACGGATGTACATTGTACACTATCCACGATTATAGTAATTGTACACTACCCACTGGTTGTAGTACATTGTACACTACCCACTGATGGTAGTACATTGCACACTATCCACTGATGGTAGTACATTGTACATTAACCACTGATGGTAGTACATTGTACACTGCTGGTAGTACATTGTACACTATAAACTGATGGTAGTACATTGTACACTATCCACTAATGGTAGTACATTGTACACTACCCACTGGTGGTAGTACATTGTACACTATCCACTGATGACAGTACATTGTACACTACCCAATGATGATAGTACATTGTACTCTACCCACTGATGGTAGTACATTGTACACTATCAACTGATGGTAGTACATTGTACACTACCCATTGATGGTAGTACAATGTACACTACCCACTGATGATAGTACATTGTACACTACCCACTGATGATAGTACATTGTACACTATCCACTGATGGTATTACATTGTACACTACCTACTGGTGGTAGTACATTGTACACTATCCACTGATGATAGTACATTGTACACTACCCATTGGTGGTAGTACATTGTACACTACCCACTGATGGTAGTACATTGTACACTACCCTCTGGTGGTAGTACATTGTACACTACCCAATGATGATAGTACATTGTACACTACCCATTGATGATATTACAATGTACACTACCCACTGATGGTAGTACATTGTACACTATCCACTGACGAGAGTACATTGTACACTACTCATTGATGGTAGTACATTGTACACTACCCAATGATGATAGTACATTGTACACTACCCATTGATGGTAGTACAATGTACACTACCCACTGATGATAGTACATTGTACACTACCTACTGATGGTAGTACATTGTACACTACCCACCGATGGTAGTACATTGTACACTACCCATTGATGGCAGTACATTGTACACTACCCACTGATGGTAGTACATTGTACACTATCCACTGATGGTAATAGATCGTACACTACCCATTGATGGTAATACATTGTACACTACCCACTGATGGCAGTACATTGTACACTATACACTGATGGTAGTACATTGTATACTACCCACTGATGGTAGTATATTGTACACTACCCACTGATGGTAGTACATGGTACACTACCCATTGATGGTATTAGATTGTACACTACCCACAGCTGGTAGTACATTGTACACTACCCACTGATGGTAGTACATTGTACACTACCCACTGATGGTAGTACATTGTACACTACCCACTGATGGTAGTACATTGTACACTACCCACTGATGGTATTACATTGTACACTATCCACTGATCACAGTACATTGTACACTACCCAATGATGATAGTACATTGTACACTACCCACTGATGGTAGTACATTGTACACTATCAACTGATGGTAGTACATTGTACACTACCCATTGATGGTAGTACAATGTACACTACCCACTGATGATAGTACATTGTACACTACCCACTGATGATAGTACATTGTACACTACCCACTGATGGTAGTACATTGTACACTACCCACTGATGGTAGTACATTGTACACTATCCACTGATGATAGTACATTGTACACTACCCATTGATGGTAGTACATTGTACACTACCCACTGATGGTAGTACATTGTACACTACCCACTGGTGGTAGTACATTGTACACTATCCACTGATGATAGTACATTGTACACTACCCAATGATGATAGTACATTGTACACTACCCATTGATGGTAGTACAATGTACACTACCCACTGATGGTAGTACATTGTACACTATCCACTGACGATAGTACATTGTACACTACCCATTGATGGTAGTACAATGTACACTACCCACTGATGATAGTACATTGTACACTACCCAATGATGATAGTACATTGTACACTACCCATTGATGGTAGTACAATGTACACTACCCACTGATGATAGTACATTGTACACTACCCACTGATGGTAGTACATTGTACACTACCCACCGATGGTAGTACATTGTACACTACCCATTGATGGCAGTACATTGTACACTACCCACTGATGGTAGTACATTGTACACTATCCACTGATGGTAATAGATCGAACACTACCCATTGATGGTAGTACATTGTACATTACCCATTGATGGTAGTACATTGTACACTACCCACTGATGGCAGTACATTGTACACTATACACTGATGGTAGTATATTGTACACTACCCACTGATGGTAGTACATGGTACACTACCCATTGATGGTAGTACATTGTACACTACCCACTGATGGTAGTACATTGTACATTATCCACTGATGGTAGTACATTGTACACTACCCACTGGAGGTAGTACATTGTACACTACCCACTGATGGTAGTACATTGCACACTATCCATTGATGGTAGTAGATTGTACACTACCCACTGAAAGTAGTACATTGTACACTATCCACCGATGCTAGTACATTGTTCACTATCCACTAATGGTAGTACATTGTACACTACCGACTGATGGTAGTACATTATACACTGCTGGTAGTACATTGTACACTACCCACTGATGGTAGTACATTGTACACTATACACTGATGGTAGTAGATTGTACGCTACCCACTGATGATAGTACATTGTACACTACCCACTGATGATAGAACATTGTGCACTACCCACTGGTGGTAGTACATTGTAAACTACCCACTGATGGTAGTACATTGTACACTACCCATTGATGGTAGTACATTGTACACTACCCACTGATGGTAGTACATTGTAAATTACCCACTGATGGTAGTACATTGTACACTATCCACTGATTGTAGTACATTGTACACTACCCACTGATGGTAGTACATTGTACACTACCCACGGGTGGTAGTTCATTGTACACTAGCCACTGGTGGTAGTACATTGTACACTACCCACTGATGGTAGTACATTGTACACTATCCACTGATGGTAGTAGATTGTACACTACACATTGATGGTAGTACATTGTACACTACCCATTGATGGTAGTATATTGTACACTACCCATTGATGGTAGTAGATTGTACACTACCAACTGATGGTAGTACATTGTACACTACCCAATGATGGTAGTAGATTGTACACTACCCGCTGATGGTTGAACATTGTACATTACCCACTCATGGTAGTACATTGTACACTATTCACTGATCGTAGTACATTGTACACTACCCATTGATGGTAGTACATTGTACACTATCCACAGATGGTAGTACATTTTACACTACCCATTGATGGTATAAGATTGTACCCTACCCACTGATGGTAGTACATTGTACACTGCTGGTAGTACATTGTACACTATAAACCGATGGTATTAATTGTACACTACCCACTGATGATAGTACATTGTACACTACCCACTGATGATAGTACATTGTACACTACCCACTGGTGGTAGTACATTGTACAATACCCACTGATTGTAATACATTGTACACTATCCACTGATGACAGTACATCGTACACTACCCAATGATGATAGTATATTGTACACTACCCACTGATGGTAGTACATTATACACTATCAACAGATGGTAGTACATTGTACACTACCCATTGATGGTAGTACAATGTACACTACCCACTGATGATAGTACATTGTACACTACCCATTGATGGTAGTACATTGTACACTACCCATTGATGGTAGTACATTGTACACTACCCATTGGTGGTAGTAGATTGTAAACTACCCACTGATGGTAGTACATTGTACACTACCCACTGGTGGTAGTACATTGTACACTATCAACGGATGATAGCACATTGTACACTACCCAATGATGATAGTACATTGTACACTACCCATTAATAGTAGTACAATGTACACTCCCCACTGATGGTAGTACATTGTACACTATCCATTGACGATAGTACATTGTACACTACCCATTGATGGTAGTACAATGTACACTACCCACTGATAATAGTACATTGTACACTACCCAATGATGATAGTACATTGTACACTACCCATTGATGGTAGTACATTGTACACTACCCACTGGTGGTAGTACATTGTACACTATCCACTGATGGTAGTACATTGTACACTACCCACTGGTAGTAGTACATTGTACACTACCCACTGATGGTAGTACATTGCACACTATCCACTGATGTTAGTAGATTGTACACTACCCACTGAAAGGAGTACATTGTACACTATCCACTGATGATTGTACATTGTACATTCCCCACTGATGGTTGTACATTGTACACTATCCACTAATGGTAGTACATTGTACACTACCCACTGATGGTAGTACATTACACACTGCTGGTAGTACATTGTGCACTACCCACTGATGGTAGTACATTGTACACTACCCACTGATAGTAGTACATTGTACACTACCCACTTATGGTAGTACATTGTACATTATCCACTGATGGTAGTACATTGTACACTACCCACTGATTGTAGTACATTGCACACTATCCACTGAAGGTAGTAGATTGTACACTACCCACTGAAAGTTGTACATTGTACACTATCCACCGATGATAATACATTGTACACTACCCACTGATGAGAATACATTGTACACTACCCATTGATGGTAGTAAAATGTACACTCCCCACTGATGGTAGTACATTGTACATTATCCACTGACGATAGTACATTGTACACTACCCATTGATGGTAGTACATTGTACACTACCCATTGATGGTAGTACATTGTACACTACCCACTGATGGTAGTACATTGAACACTATCCACTGATGGTAGTAGATTGAACACTACCCACTGAAAGTAGTACATTGTACACTATCCACTGATGATAGTACATTGTACACTAACCACTGATGGTAGTACATGGTACACTATCCACTAATGGTAGTATATTGTACACTACCCACTGATGGTAGTACATTGTACACTGCGGGTAGTACATTGTACACTATAAACTGATGGTATTAGATTGTACACTACCCACTGATGATAGTACATTGTACACTACCAACTGATGATAGTACATTGTACACTACCCACTGGTGGTAGTACATTGTACACTACCCACTGATGGTAGTACATTGTACACTATCCACTGATGACAGTAGGTTGTACACTACCCACTGATGGTAGTACATGTACACTACACACTGATGGTAGTACATTGTACACTACCCACTGACGGAAGTACATTGTACACTATCCACTGATTATAGTACATTGTACACTACCCACTGGTTGTAGTACATTGTACACTACCCACTGATGGTAGTACATTGCACACTATCCACTGATGGTAGTACATTGTACATTAACCACTGATGGTAGTACATTGTACACTGCTGGTAGTACATTGTACACTATAAACTGATGGTAGTACATTGTACACTATCCAATAATGGTAGTACATTGTACACTACCCACTGATGGTAGTACATTATACATTGCTGGTAGTACATTGTACACTACCTACTGATGGTAGTACATTGTACACTATACACTGATGGTAGTAGATTGTACGCTACCCACTGATGATAGTACATTGTACACTACCCACAGATGATAGTACATTGTACACTACCCACTGGTGGTAGTACATTGTACACTACCCACTGATGGTAGTTCATTGTACACTACCCATTGATGGTAGTACATTGTACACTACCCACTGATGTAGAACATTGTAAACTACCCACTGATGGTAGTACATTGTAAACTACCCACCGATGGTAGTACATTGTACACTACCCACTGATTGTAGTACATTGTACACTACCCACTGATGGTAGTACATTGTACACTACCCACTGGTGTTAGTACATTGTACACTACCCACTGGTGGTAGTACATTGTACACTACCCACTGGTGGTAGTACATTGTACACTACCCACTGATGGTAGTACATTGCACACTATCCACTGATAGTAGTAGATTGTACACTACCCACTGATGATAGTACATTGTGCACTACCCACTGGTGGTAGTACATTGTACACTACCCACTGGTGGTAGTACATTGTACACTACCCATTGATGGTAGTACATTGTACACTACCCATGATGGTAGTACATTGTACACTACCCATTGATGGTAGTAGATTGTACACTACCCGCTGATGGTTGAACATTGTACATTACCCACTGATGGTAGTACATTGTACACTATTCACTGATGGTAGTACATTGTACACTACCCACTGATGTAGAACATTGTAAACTACCCACTGATGGTAGTACATTGTAAACTACCCACCGATGGTAGTACATTGTACACTACCCACTGATTGTAGTACATTGTACACTACCCACTGATGGTAGTACATTGTACACTACCCACTGGTGTTAGTACATTGTACACTACCCACTGGTGGTAGTACATTGTACACTACCCACTGGTGGTAGTACATTGTACACTACCCACTGATGGTAGTACATTGCACACTATCCACTGATAGTAGTAGATTGTACACTACCCACTGATGATAGTACATTGTGCACTACCCACTGGTGGTAGTACATTGTACACTACCCACTGGTGGTAGTACATTGTACACTACCCATTGATGGTAGTACATTGTACACTACCCATTGATGGTAGTGCATTGTACACTACCCATTGATGGTACTAGATTGTACACTACCAACTGATAGTAGTACATTGTACAGTACCCATTGATGGTAGTAGAATGTACACTACCCGCTGATGGTTGAACATTGTACATTACCCACTGATGGTAGTAGATTGAACACTACCCACTGAAAGTAGTACATTGTACACTATCCACAGATGATATTACATTGTACACTAACCACTGATGGTAGTACATTGTACACTATCCACTAATGGTAGTACATTGTACACTACCCACTGATGGTAGTACATTGTACACTGCTGGTAGTACATTGTACACTATAAACTGATGGTAGTACATTGTAATCTATCCACTAATGGTAGTACATTGTACACTACCCACTGATGGTAGTACATTATACACTGCTGGTAGTACATTGTACACTACCTACTGATGGTAGTACATTGTACACTATACACTGATGGTAGTAGATTGTACGCTACCCACTGATGATAGTACCTTGTACACTACCCACTGATGATATTACATTGTGCACTACCCACTGGTGGTAGTACATTGTACACTACCCACCGATGGTAGTACATTGTACACTACCCATTGATGGTCGTACATTGCACACTACCCACTGATGGTAGTACATTGTAAACTACCCACTGATGGTAGTACATTGTACACTACCCACCGATGGTAGTACATTGTACACTACCCACTGATTGTAGTACATTGTACACTACCCACTAATGGTAGTACATTGTACACTACCCACTGGTGTTAGTACATTGTACCCTACCCACTGGTGGTAGTACATTGTACACTACCCACTGATGGTAGTACATTGTACACTACCCACTGATGGTAGTACATTGTACACTACCCACTGATGGTAGTACATTGTACACAACCCACTGATGGTAGTACATTGTACACTACCCACTGATGGTAGTACATTGTACACTACCCACTGATGGTAGTACATTGTACACAACCCACTGATGGTAGTACATTGTACACTACCCACTGATGGTAGTACATTGTACACAACCCACTGATGGTAGTACATTGTACACTACCCACTGATGGTAGTACATTGTACACAACCCACCGATGGTAGTACATTGTACATTACCCACTGATGGTAGTACATTGAACACTATCCACTGATGGTAGTAGATTGAACACTACCCACTGAAAGTAGTACATTGTACACTGTCCACTGATGATAGAACATTGTACACTAACCACTGATGGTAGTACATGGTACACTATCCACTAATGGTAGTATATTGTACACTACCCACTGATGGTAGTACATTGTACACTGCGGGTAGTACATTGTACACTATAAACTGATGGTATTAGATTGTACACTACCCACTGATGATAGTACATTGTACACTACCCACTGGTGGTAGTACATTGTACACTACCCACTGATGGTAGTACATTGTACACTATCCACTGATGAAAGTACATTGTACACTACCCAATGATGATAGTACATTGTACACTACCCACTGATGGTAGTACATTATACACTATCAACTGATGGTAGTACATTGTACACTACCCATTGATGGTAGTACAATGTACACTACCCACTGATGATAGTACATTGTACACTACCCACTGATGGTAGTACATTGTACACTACCGATTGATGGTAGTAGATTGTACACTACCCATTGATGGTAGTACATTGTACACTACCCATTGGTGGTAGTAGATTGTACACTACCCACTGATGGTAGTACATTGTACACTACCCACTGGTGGTAGTACATTGTACACTATCAAGGATGAGAGTACATTGTACACTACCCAATGATGATAGTACATTGTACACTACCCATTGATGGTAGTACAATGTACACTACCCACTGATGGTAGTACATTGTACACTATCCACTGACGATAGTACATTGTACACTACCCATTGATGGTAGTACAATGTACACTACCCACTGATGATAGTACATTGTACACTACCCACTGATGGTAGTACATTGTACACTACCCACTGATGGTAGTACATTGTACACTACCCACTGATGGTAGTACATTGTACACTACCCACTGATGGTAGTACATTGTACACTACCCACTGATGGTAGTACATTGTACACTACCCACTGATGGTAGTACATTGTACACTACCCACTGATGGTAGTACATTGTACACTACCCACTGATGGTAGTACATTGTACACTACCCACTGATGGTAGTACATTGTACACTACCCACTGATGGTAGTACATTGTACACTACCCACTGATGGTAGTACATTGTACACTACCCACCGATGGTAGTACATTGTACATTACCCACTGATGGTAGTACATTGAACACTATCCACTGATGGTAGTAGATTGAACACTACCCACTGAAAGTAGTACATTGTACACTATCCACTGATGATAGTACATTGTACACTAACCACTGATGGTAGTACATTGTACACTATCCACTAATGGTAGTACATTGTACACTACCCACTGATGGTAGTACATTGTACACTGCGGGTAGTACATTGTACACTATAAACTGATGGTATTAGATTGTACACTACCCACTGATGATAGTACATTGTACACTACCCACTGATGGTAGTACATTGTACACTACCCACTGATGGTAGTACATTGTACACTATCCACTGATGATAGTACATTGTACACTACCCAATGATGATAGTACATTGTACACTACCCACTGATGGTAGTACATTGTACACTATCAACTGATGGTAGTACATTGTACACTACCCATTGATGGTAGTACAATGTACACTACCCACTGATGATAGTACATTGTACACTACCCACTGATGGTAGTACATTGTACACTACCGATTGATGGTAGTAGATTGTACACTACCCATTGATGGTAGTACATTGTACACTACCCATTGGTGGTAGTAGATTGTACACTACCCACTGATGGTAGTACATTGTACACTACCCACTGGTGGTAGTACATTGTACACTATCCAAGGATGAGAGTACATTGTACACTACCCAATGATGATAGTACATTGTACACTACCCATTGATGGTAGTACAATGTACACTCCCCACTGATGGTAGTACATTGTACACTATCCACTGACGATAGTACATTGTACACTACCCATTGATGGTAGTACAATGTACACTACCCACTGATGATAGTACATTGTACACTACCCATGTGGTAGTACATTGTACACTACCCACTGATGGTAGTACATTGTACACTACCCACTGATGGTAGTACATTGTACACTACCCACTTATGGTAGTACATTGTACATTATACACTGCTGGTAGTACATTGTGCACTACCCACTGATGGTAGTACATTGTACACTACCCACTGATGGTAGTACATTGTACACTACCCACTTATGGTAGTACATTGTACATTATCCACTGATGGTAGTACATTGTACATTACCCACTGGTGGTAGTACATTGTACACTACCCACGGATGGTAGTACATTGCACACTATCCACTGATGGTAGTAGATTGTACACTACCCACTGAAAGTAGTACATTGTACACAATCCACCGATGATAGTACATTGTACACTACCCATTGATGGTAGTACATTGTACACTATCAACTATTGGTAGTACATAGTACACTACCCACTGATGGTAGTACGTTGTACACTGCTGGTAGTACATTGTGCACTATACACTGAGGGTAGTAGATTGTACACTACCCACTGATGAAAGTACATTGTACACTACACACTGATGATAGTACATTGTACACTACCCACTGGTGGTAGTACATTGTACACTACCCAATGATACTGGTACATTTTACACTACCCATTGATGGTAGTACATTGTACACTACCCACTGATGGTAGTACATTGTAAACTACCCACTGATGGTAGTACATTGTACACTACCCACCGATGGTAGTACATTGAACACTACCCACTGATTGTAGTACATTTTACACTACCCACTGATGGTAGTACATTGTACACTACCCACTGGTGGTAGTACATTGTACACTACCCACTGGTGGTAGTACATTGTACACTACCCACTGATGTTAGTACATTGTACACTACCCATTGATGGTATTAGATTGTACACTACCAACTGATGGTAGTACATTGTACACTACCCATTGATGGTAGTAGATTGTACACTACCCGCTGATGGTTGAACATTGTACATTACCCACTGATGGTAGTATATTGTACACTATTCACTGATGGTAGTACATTGTACACTACCCATTGATGGTAGTACATTGTACACTATCCACAGATGGTAGTACATTTTACACTACCCATTGATGGTAGTAGATCGTACACTACCCACTGATGGTAGTACATGTACACTACACACTGATGGTAGTACATTGTACACTACCCACTGACGGAAGTACATTGTACACTATCCACTGATGATAGTACATTGTACACTACCCACTGGTTGTAGTACATTGTACACTACCCACTGATGGTAGTACATTGCACACTATCCACTGATGGTAGTACATTGTACACTACCCACTGATGGTAGTACATTGTACACTGCTGGTAGTACATTGTACACTATAAACTGATGGTAGTACATTGTACACTATCCACTAATGGTAGTACATTGTACACTACCCACTGATGGTAGTACATTATACAATGCTGGTAGTACATTGTACACTACCTACTGATGGTAGTACATTGTACACTATACACTGATGGTAGTAGATTGTACGCTACCCACTGATGATAGTACATTGTACACTACCCACTGATGATAGTACATTGTACACTACCCAGTGGTGGTAGTACATTGTACACTATCCACTGATTGTAGTTCATTGTACACTACCCATTGATGGTAGTACATTGTACACTACCCACTGATGTAGTAAATTGTAAACTACCCACTGATGGTAGTACATTGTACACTACCCACCGATGGTAGTACATTGTACACTACCCACTGATTGTAGTACATTGTACACTACCCACTGATGGTAGTACATTGTACACTACCCACTGGTGTTAGTACATTGTACACTACTCACTGGTGTTAGTACATTGTACACTACCCACTGGTGGTAGTACATTGTACACTACCCACTGATGGTAGTACATTGCACACTATCCACTGATAGTAGTAGATTGTACACTACCCACTGATGATAGTACATTGTGCACTACCCACTGGTGGTAGTACATTGTACACTACCCACTGGTGGTAGTACATTGTACACTACCCACTGATGGTAGTACATTGTACACTACCGACTGACGGTAGTAGATTGTACACTACCCATTGATGGTAGTACATTGTACACTACCCATTGATGGTAGTACATTGTACACTACCCATTGATGGTAGTACATTGTACACTACCCATTGGTGGTAGTAGATTGTACACTACCCACTGATGGTAGTACATTGTACACTACCCACTGGTGGTAGTACATTGTACACTATCCAAGGATGAGAGTACATTGTACACTACCCAATGATGATAGTACATTGTACACTACCCATTGATGGTAGTACAATGTACACTCCCAACTGATGGTAGTACATTGTACACTATCCACTGACGATAGTACATTGTACACTACCCATTGATGGTAGTACAATGTACACTACCCACTGATGATAGTACATTGTACACTACCCAATGGTGGTAGTACATTGTACACTACCCACTGATGGTAGTACATTGTACACTACCCGCTGATGGTAGTACATTGTACACTACCCACTTATGGTAGTACATTGTACATTATACACTGCTGGTAGTACATTGTGCACTACCCACTGATGGTAGTACATTGTACACTACCCACTGATGGTAGTACATTGTACACTACCCACTTATGGTAGTACATTGTACATTATCCACTGATGGTAGTACATTGTACATTACCCACTGGTGGTAGTACATTGTACACTACCCACTGATGGTAGTACATTGCACACTATCCACTGATGGTAGTAGATTGTACACTACCCACTGAAAGTAGTACATTGTACACAATCCACCGATGATAGTACATTGTACACTACCCATTGATGGTAGTACATTGTACACTATCAACTATTGGTAGTACATAGTACACTACCCACTGATGGTAGTACGTTGTACACTGCTGGTAGTACATTGTGCACTATACACTGAGGGTAGTAGATTGTACACTACCCACTGATGAAAGTACATTGTACACTACCCACTGATGATAGTACATTGTACACTACCCACTGGTGGTAGTACATTGTACACTACCCAATGATACTGGTACATTTTACACTACCCATTGATGGTAGTACATTGTACACTACCCACTGATGGTAGTACATTGTAAACTACCCACTGATGGTAGTACATTGTACACTACCCACCGATGGTAGTACATTGAACACTACCCACTGATTGTAGTACATTTTACACTACCCACTGATGGTAGTACATTGTACACTACCCACTGGTGGTAGTACATTGTACACTACCCACTGGTGGTAGTACATTGTACACTACCCACTGATGGTAGTACATTGTACACTACCCATTGATGGTATTAGATTGTACACTACCAACTGATGGTAGTACATTGTACACTACCCATTGATGGTAGTAGATTGTACACTACCCGCTGATGGTTGAACATTGTACATTACCCACTGATGGTAGTATATTGTACACTATTCACTGATGGTAGTACATTGTACACTACCCATTGATGGTAGTACATTGTACACTATCCACAGATGGTAGTACATTTTACACTACCCACTGATGGTAGTACATTGTACACTACCCACTGATGGTAGTACATTGTACACTACACACTGATGGTAGTACATTGTACACTACAAACTGATGGTAGTACATTGTACACTATCCACTAATGGTAGTACATTGTACACTACCCACTGATGGTAGTACATTATACAATGCTGGTAGTACATTGTACACTACCTACTGATGGTAGTACATTGTACACTATACACTGATGGTAGTAGATTGTACGCTACCCACTGATGATAGTACATTGTACACTACCCACTGATGATAGTACATTGTACACTACCCACTGGTGGTAGTACATTGTACACTACCCACTGATGGTAGTTCATTGTACACTACCCATTGATGGTAGTACATTGTACACTACCCACTGATGTAGTACATTGTAAACTACCCACTGATGGTAGTACATTGTACACTACCCACCGATGGTAGTACATTGTACACTACCCACTGATTGTAGTACATTGCACACTACCCACTGATGGTAGTACATTGTACACTACCCACTGGTGT
This sequence comes from Archivesica marissinica, assembly GCA_014843695.1. Classification (NCBI taxonomy): domain Eukaryota; kingdom Metazoa; phylum Mollusca; class Bivalvia; order Venerida; family Vesicomyidae; genus Archivesica; species Archivesica marissinica. The sequence continues at coordinate 60,627,616 of CM026392.1, forward strand.
TAGTACATTGTACACTACTCACTGGTGGTAGTACATTGTACACTACCCAATGGTGGTAGTACATTGTACACTACCCACTGATGGTAGTACATTGCACACTATCCACTGACGGTAGTAGATTGTACACTACCCATTGATGGTAGTACATTGTACACTACCCATTGATGGTAGTACATTGTACACTACCCATTGATGGTACGAGATTGTACACTACCAACTGATAGTAGTACATTGTACACTACCCATTGATGGTAGTAGAATGTACACTACCCGCTGATGGTGGAACATTGTACATTACCCACTGATGGTAGTACATTGTACACTATTCACTGATGGTAGTACATTGTACACTACCCATTGATGGTAGTACATTGTACACTATCCACAGATGGTAGTACATTTTACACTACCCATTGATGGTAGTAGATTGTACACTACCCACTGATGGTAGTACATGTACACTACACACTGATGGTAGTACATTGTACACTATCCACTGGTGGTAGTACATTGTACACTACCCACCGATGGTAGTACATTGCACACTATCCACTGATGGTAGTAGATTGAACACTACCCACTGAAAGTAGTACATTGTACACTATCCACTAATGGTAGTAGATTGTACACTAACAACTGATGGTAGTACATTGTACACTGCTGGTAGTACATTGTACACTATAAACTGATGGTAGTACATTGTACACTATCCACTAATGGTAGTACATTGTACACTACCCACTGATGGTGGAACATTGTACACTACCTACTGATGGTAGTACATTGTACACTATACACTGATGGTAGTAGATTGTACGCTACCCACTGATGATAGAACCTTGTACACTACCCACTGATGATAGTACATTGTGCACTACCCACTGGTGGTAGTACATTGTACACTACCCACTGATGGTAGTACATTGTACACTACCCATTGATGGTCGTACATTGTACACTACCCACTGATGGTAGTACATTTTAAACTACCCACTGATGGTAGTACATTGTACACTACCCACCGATGGTAGTACATTGTACACTACCCACTGATTGTAGTACATTGTACACTACCCACTGATGGTAGTACATTGTACACTACCCACTGGTGTTAGCACAGTGTACACTACCCACTGGTGGTAGTACATTGTACACTACCCACTGATGGTAGTACATTGTACACTACCCACTGATGGTAGTACATTGTACACAACCCACTGATGGTAGTACATTGTACTCTACCCACTGATGGTAGTACATTGTACACTACCCACTGATGGTAGTACATTGTACACAACCCACTGATGGTAGTACATTGTACACTACCCACTGATGGTAGTACATTGTACACAACCCACTGATGGTAGTACATTGTACACTACCCACTGATGGTAGTACATTGTACACAAACCACTGATGGTAGTACATTGTACACTACCCACTGATGGTAGTACATTGTACACAACCCACCGATGGTAGTACATTGTACATTACCCACTGATGGTAGTACATTGTACACTACCCACTGATGGTAGTACATTGTTAACTATCCACTGATGGTAGTACATTGATCACTATCCACCGATGGTAGTACATTGTACACTACCCACCGATGGTAGTACACTGTACACTACCCACTGTTGGTAGTACAGTGTACACTACGCACTGATGGTAGTACATTGTACACTGCCCACTGGTGGTAGTACATTGTACACTACCCACTGATGGTAGTACATTGTACATTATCCACTGATGGTAGTAGATTGTACACTACCCACTGAATGTAGTACATTGTACACTATCCACTGATGATAGTACATTGTACACTACCCACTGCTGGTAGTACATTGTACACTATCCACTAATGGTAGTACATTGTATACTACTCACTGATGGTAGTACATTGTACACTATCAACTGATGGTAGTACATTGTACACTACCCATTGAAGGTAGTACATTGTACACTACCCACTGATGATAGTACATTGTACACTACCCACTGATGGTAGTACATTGTACACTACCGATTGATGGTAGTACATTGTACACTACCGATTGATGGTAGTAGATTGTACACTACCCATTGATGGTAGTACATTGTACACTACCCATTGGTGGTAGTAGATTGTACACTACCCACTGATGGTAGTACATTTTACACTACCCACTGGTGGTAGTACATTGTACACTATCCACTGATGATAGTACATTGTACACTACCCAATGATGATAGTACATTGTACACTACCCATTGATGGTAGTACAATGTACACTACCCACTGATGGTAGTACGTTGTACACTATCCACTGACGATAGTACATTGTACACTGCCCATTGATGGTAGTACAATGTACACTACCCACTGATGTTAGTACATTGTACACTACCCAATGATGATAGTACATTGTACACTACCCACTGATGGTAGTACATTGTACACTACCCACCGATGGTAGTACATTGTACACTACCCATTGATGGCAGTACATTGTACACTACCCACTGATGGTAATACATTGTACACTATCCACTGATGGTAATAGATCGTACACTACCCATTGATGGTAGTACATTGTACATTACCCATTGATGGTAGTACATTGTACACTACCCACTGATGGCAGTACATTGTACACTATACACTGATGGTAGTACATTGTATACTACCCACTGATGGTAGTATATTGTACACTACCCACAGATGGTAGTACATGGTACACTACCCATTGATGGTATTAGATTGTACACTACCCACTAATGGTAGTACATTGTACACTACCCACTGATGGTAGTACATTGTACACTACCCACTGATAGTAGTACATTGTACACTACCCACTGATGGTAGTACATTGTACACTACCCACTGATGGTAGTACATTGTACACTACCCACTGATGGTAGTACATTGTACATTATCCACTGATGGTAGTACATTGTACACTACCTACTGGTGGTAGTACATTGTACACTACCCACTGATGGTAGTACATTGCACACTATCCATTGGTGGTAGTAGATTGTACACTACCCACTGAAAGTAGTACATTGTACACTATCCACCGATGATAGTACATTGTACACTACCCACTGATGGTAGTACATTGTACACTATCCACTAATGGTAGTACATTGTACACTACCCTGAGTCTGATGGTAGTACATTATACACTGCTGGTAGTACATTGTACACTACCCACTGATGGTAGTACATTGTACACTATACACTGATGGTAGTAGATTGTACGCTACCCACTGATGATAGTACATTGTACACTACCCACTGATGATAGTACATTGTGCACTACCCACTGGTGGTAGTACATTGTACACTACCCACTGATGGTAGTACATTGTACACTACCCATTGATGGTAGTACATTGTACACTACCCACTGATGGTAGTACATTGTAAACTACCCACTGATGGTAGTACATTGTACACTATCCACTGATTGTAGTACATTGTACACTACCCACTGATGGTAGTACATTGTACACTACCCACGGGTGGTAGTACATTGTACACTACCCATTGGTGGTAGTACATTGTACACTACCCACTGATGGTAGTACATTGTACACTATCCACTGATGGTAGTAGATTGTACACTACCCATTGATGGTAGTACATTGTACACTACACATTGATGGTAGTACATTGTACACTACCCATTGATGGTAGTAGAGTGTACACTACCCGCTGATGGTTGAATATTGTACATTACCCACTGATAGTAGTACATTGCACACTATTCACTGATGGTAGTACATTGTACACTATCCACAGATGGTAGTACATTTTACAATACCCATTGATGGTAGTAGATTGTACCCTACCCACTGATGGTAGTACATGTACAATACACACTGATGGTAGTACATTGTACACTACCCACTGATGGTAGTACATTGTACACTACCCACTGATGGTAGTACATTGTACACTACCTACTGGTGTTAGTACATTGTACACTACCCACTGATGGTAGTACATTGTACACTACCCACTGATGGTAGTACATTGTACACTACCCACTGATGGTAGTACATTGTACACTACCCACTGATGGTAGTACATTGTACACAACCCACTGATGGTAGTACATTGTACACTACCCACTGATGGTAGTACATTGTACACTACCCACTGATGGTAGTACATTGTACACTACCCACTGATGGTAGTACATTGTACACTACCCACTGATGGTAATACATTGTACACAACCCACTGATGGTAGTACATTGTACACTACCCACTGATGGTAGTACATTGTACACAACCCACCGATGGTAGTACATTGTACATTACCCACTGATGGTAGTACATTGTACACTACCCACTGATGGTAGTACATTGTACACTACCCACTGATACTAGTACATTGTACACTACCCACTGACGGTAGTACATTGTTCACTATCCACTGATGGTAGTACATTGATCACTATCCACCGATGGTAGTACATTGTACACTACCCACCGATGGTAGTACACTGTACACTACCCACTGATGGTAGTACAGTGTACACTACGCACTGGTGGTAGTACATTGTACACTACCAACTGGTGGTAGTACATTGTACACTACCCAATGATGGTAGTACATTGTACACTATCCACTGATGGTAGTATATTGTACACTACCCACTGAATGTAGTACATTGTACACTATCCACTGATGATAGTACATTGTACACTACCCACTGCTGGTAGTACATTGTACACTATCCACTAATGGTAGTACATTGTATACTACCCACTGATAGTAGTACATTGTACACTATCAACTGATGGTAGTACATTGTACACTACTCATTGAAGGTAGTACATTGTACACTACCCACTGATGATAGTACATTGTACACTACCCACTGATGGTAGTACATTGTACACTACCGATTGATGTTAGTAGATTGTACACTACCCATTGATAGTAGTACATTGTACACTACCCATTGGTGGTAGTAGATTGTACACTACCCACTGATGGTAGTACATTGTACACTACCCACTGGTGTTAGTACATTGTACACTATCCACTGATGATAGTACATTGTACACTACCCAATGATCATAGTACATTGTACACTACCCATTGATGGTAGTACAATGTACACTACCCACTGATGGTAGTACATTGTACACTATCCACTGACGATAGTACCTTGTACACTGCCCATTGATGGTAGTACAATGTACACTACCCATTGATGGTATTACATTGTACACTACCCACTGATGATAGTACATTGTACACTACCCAATGATGATAGTACATTGTACACTACCCATTGATGGTAGTACAATGTACACTACCCACTGATGATAGTACATTGTACACTACCCACTGATGGTAGTACATTGTACACTATACATTGACGGTAGTACAATGTACACTATACATTGATGGTATTACATTGTACACTAACCACTGATGATAGTACATTGTACACTACCCAATGATGATAGTACATTGTACACTACCCATTGATGGTAGTACAATGTACACTACCCACTGATGATAGTACATTGTACACTACCCACTGATGGTAGTACATTGTACACTACCCACCGATGGTAGTACATTGTACACTACCCATTGATGGCAGTACATTGTACACTACCCACTGATGGTAGTACATTGTACACTATCCACTGATGGTAATAGATCGTACACTACCCATTGATGGTAGTACATTGTACATTACCCATTGATGGTAGTACATTGTACACTATCCACTGATGGCAGTACATTGTACACTATACACTTATGTTAGTACATTGTACACTACCCACTGATGGTAGTATATTGTATACTACCCACAGATGGTAGTACATGGTACACTACCCATTGATGGTATTAGATTTTACACTACCCACAGCTGGTAGTACATTGTACACTACCCACTAATGGTAGTACATTGTACACTACCCACTGATGATAGTACATTGTGCACTACCCACTGGTGGTAGTACATTGTACACTACCCACTGATGGTAGTACATTGTACACTACCCATTGATGGTAGTACATTGTACACTACCCACTGATGGTAGTACATTGTAAACTACCCACTGATGGTAGTACATTGTACACTACCCACTGATGGTAGTACATTGTACACTACCCAAGATGGTAGTACATTGTACACTACCCACTGATGGTAGTACATTGTACACTACCCACTGATGGTAGTACATTGTACACTACCCACTGATGGTAGTACATTGTACACTACCCACTGATGGTAGTACATTGTACACTACCCACTGATGGTAGTACATTGTACACTACCCACTGATGGTAGTACATTGTACACTACCCATTGATGGTAGTACATTGTACACTACCAACTGATGGTAGTACATTGTACACTACCCATTGATGGTAGTAGATTGTACACTACCCGCTGATGGTTGAACATTGTACATTACCCACTGATGGTAGTACATTGCACACTACCCACTGATGGTAGTACATTGTACACTACCCACAGATGGTAGTACATTTTACAATACCCATTGATGGTAGTACATTGTACACTACCCACTGATGGTAGTACATGTACAATACACACTGATGGTAGTACATTGTACACTACCCACTGATGGTAGTACATTGTACACTACCCACTGATGATAGTACATTGTACACTACCCACTGGTGGTAGTACATTGTACACTACCCACTGATGGTAGTACATTGTACACTACCCACTGATGGTAGTACATTGTACACTACCCACTGATGGTAGTACATTGTACACTATCACACTGATGGTAGTACATTGTACACTACCCATGATGGTAGTACATTGTACACTACCCACTGATGGTAGTACATTGTACACTACCCACTGTGGTAGTACATTGTACACTACCCACTGATGGTAGTACATTGTACACTATCCACTGATGGTAGTAGATTGTACACTACCCACTGATGGTAGTACATTGTACACTACCCATTGATGGTGTACATTGTACACTACCCACTGATGGTAGTACATTGTACACTACCCATTGATGGTAGTAGATTGTACACTACCACTGATGGTATTACATTGTACACTACCCATTGATGGTAGTAGATTGTACACTACCCGCTGATGGTTGAACATTGTACATTACCCACTGATGGTAGTACATTGCACACTATTCACTGATGGTAGTACATTGTACACTACCCACTGATGGTAGTACATTTTACACTACCCACTGATGGTAGTACATTGTACACTACCCACTGATGGTAGTACATTGTACACTACCCACTGATGGTAGTACATTGTACACTACCCAATGATGGTAGTACATTGTACACTACCCACTGATGATAGTACATTGTACACTACCCACTGATGGTAGTACATTGTACACTATCCACTGATGGTAGTACATTGCACACTATCCACTGATGGTAGTAGATTGAACACTACCCACTGAAAGTAGTACATTGTACACTATCCACTGATGATAGTACATTGTACAATAACCACTGATGGTAGTACATTGTACACTATCCACTAATGGTAGTACATTGTACACTACCCACTGATGGTATTACATTGTACACTGCTGGTAGTACATTGTACACTATAAACTGATGGTATTAGATTGTACACTACCCACTGATGATAGTACATTGTACACTACCCACTGATGATAGTACATTGTACACTACCCACTGGTGGTAGTACATTGTACACTACCCACTGATGGTAGTACATTGTACACTATCCACTGATGACAGTACATTGTACACTACCCAATGATGATAGTACATTGTACACTACTCACTGATGGTAGTACATTATACACTATCAACTGATGGTAGTACATTGTACACTACCCATTGATGGTAGTACAATGTACACTACCCACTGATGATAGTACATTGTATACTACCCATTGATGGTAGTACATTGTACACTACCGATTGATGGTAGTAGATTGTACACTACCCATTGATGGTAGTACATTGTACACTACCCATTGATGGTAGTACATTGTACACTACCCATTGGTGGTAGTAGATTGTAAACTACCCACTGATGGTGGTACATTGTACACTACCCACTGGTGGTAGTACATTGTAAACTATCCACGGATGATAGTACATTGTACACTACCCATTGATGGTAGTACAATGTACACTACCCACTGATGATAGTACATTGTACACTACCCACTGATGGTAGTACATTGTACACTACCCACCGATGGTAGTATATTGTACACTACCCAGTGATGGCAGTACATTGTACACTACCCACTGATGGTAGTACATTGTACACTATACACTGATGGTAATAGATCATACACTACCCATTGATGGTAGTACATTGTACATTACCCATTGATGGTAGTACATTGTACACTATCCACTGATGGCAGTACATTGTACACTATACACTGATGGTAGTACATTGTATACTACCCACTGATGGTAGTATATTGTACACTACCCACAGATGGTAGTACATGGTACACTACCCATTGATGGTATTAGATTGTACACTACCCACAGCTGGTAGTACATTGTACACTACCCATTAATGGTAGTACATTGTACACTACCCACTGATGGTAGTACATTGTACACTACCCACTGATGGTAGTACATTGTACACTACCCACTGATGGTAGTACATTGTACACTACCCACTGATGGTAGTACATTGTACACTACCCACTGATGGTAGTACATTGTACATTATCCACTGATGGTAGTACATTGTACACTACCCACTTGTGGTAGTACATTGTACACTACCCACTGATGGTAGTACATTGCACACTATCCATTGATGGTAGTACATTGTACACTACCCACTGATGGTAGTACATTGTACACTACCCACTGATGGTAGTACATTGTACACTACCCACTGATGGTAGTACATTGTACACTACCCACTGATGGTAGTACATTGTACACTACCCACTGATGGTAGTACATTGTACATTACCCACTGATGGTAGTACATTGTACACTACCCACTGGTGGTAGTACATTGTACACTACCCACTGATGGTAGTACATTGTACACTATC
>CM026392.1:60637682-60658852 GCA_014843695.1 Archivesica marissinica
CATGCACTAGACATCACAGTGTGGCACGGTGTATTTCATGCACTAGACATCACAGTGTGGCATGGTGTATTTCATGCACTAGAAATCACAGTTTGGCATGGAGTATTTCTTGCACTAGACACCACATTGTGGCATGGAGTATTTCATGCACTAGATATCACAGTGTGGCATGGTGTATTTCATGCACTAGACATCACAGTGTGGCACGGTTTATTTCATGCACTTGACATCACAGTGTGGTATGGAGTATTTCATGCATTAGACATCACAGTGTGGTATGGAGTATTTCATGCATTAGACAACACAGTGTGGTATGGAGTATTTCATGCACTAGATACCACAGTGTGGCATGGAGTAGTTCATGCACTAGACATCACAGTGTGGTATGGTGTATTTCATGCACTAGACATTACAGTGTGGCATGGAGTATTTCATGCACTAGACATCACAGTGTGGCATGGAGTATTTCATGCACTAGACACCACAGTGTGGCATGGAGTAGTTCATGCAATAGACATCACGGTTTGGCATGGTGCACTAGACACCACAGTGTGGCATGGAGTAGTTCATGCACTAGACATCACAGTGTGACATGTAGTATTTCATGCACTAGACAACACAGTGTGGCATGGAGTATTTCATGCACTAGACACCACAGTGTGGCATGGAGTATTTCATACACTGGACACCACAGTGTGGTGTGGAGTACAGCATGCACTAGACACCACAATGTGGCATGGAGTAGTTCATGCACTAGACACCACAGTGTGGCATGGAGTATTTCATGCACTAGACACCACAGTGTGGCATGGAGTATTTCATGCACTAGACATCACAGTGTGGCATGGAGTATTTCATGCACTAGACACCACAATGTGGCATGGAGTATTTCATGACTAGATACGACAGTGTGGCATGGAGTATTTCATGCACTGGACGTCATAGTGTGGCATGGTGTATTTCATGCACTAGACATCACAGTGTGGCATGGAGTATTTCATGCACTAGACACCACTGTGTGGCATGGGTTTTTGCACTAGACACCACAGTGTGGCATGGAGTATTTCATGCACTAGACATCACAGTGTGGCACGGTGTATTTCATGCACTAGACATCACAGTGTGGCATGGAGTATTTCATGCACTAGACATCACAGTGTGGCATGGAGTATTTCATGCACTAGACATCACAGTGTGGCATGGAGTAATTCATGCACTAGACATCACAGTGTGGCACGGTGTATTTCATGCACTAGACTCACAGTGTGGCATGGAGTATTTCATGCACTAGACATCACAGTGTGGCACGGTGTATTTCATGCAATAGACATCACAGTGTGGCACGGTGTATGTCATGCACTAGACATGACAGTGTGGCACAGTGTATTTCATGCACTAGACATCACAGTGTGGCACAGTGTATTTATGCACTAGACATCACAGTGTGGCACAGTGTATTTCATGCACTAGACATCACAGTGTGGCATGGAGTATTTCATGCACTAGACACCACAGTGTGGCATGGTGTATGTCATGCACTAGACATCACAGTGTGGCATGGAGTATTTCATGCACTAGACATCACAGTGTGGCATGGAGTATTTCGTGCACTAGACATCACAGTGTGGTGTGGAGTATTTCATGCACTAGACATCACAGTGTGGCATGGAGTATTTCATGCACTAGACATCACAGTGTGGCATGGAGTATTTCATGCACTAGACACCACAGTGTGGCATGGAGTATTTCATGCACTAGACACCACAGTGTGGCATGGAGTAGTGCATGCACTAGACATCACAGTGTGGCATGGAGTATTTCATGCACTAGACATCACAGTGTGGCATGGAGTATTTCATGCACTAGACACCACAGTGTGGCATGGAGTATTTCATGCACTAGACACCACAGTGTGGCGTGGAGTATTTCATGCACTAGACACCACAGTGTGGCATGGAGTATTTCATGCACTAGACACCACAGTGTGGCATGGAGTATTTCATGCACTAGACACCACAGTGTGGCATGGAGTATTTCATGCACTAGACACCACAGTGTGGCATGGAGTATTTCATGCACTAGACACCACAGTGTGGCATGGAGTATTTCATGCACTAGACACCACAGTGTGGCATGGAGTATTTCATGCACTGGACGTCATAGTGTAGCATGGAGTACAGCATGCACTAGACACCACAATGTGGCATGGAGTATTTCATGCACTAGACACCACATTGTGGTATGGAGTATTTCATGCACTAGACACCACAGTGTGGCATGGAGTATTTCATGCACTAGACACCACAGTGTGGCATGGAGTATTTCATGCACTAGACACCACAGTATGACATGGAGTGTTCATGCAATAGACACCACAGTTTGGCATGGACTATTTTCTACACTGGACACCACAGTGTGGTATGGAGTACAGCATGCACTAGACACCACAATGTGGCATGAAGTATTTCATGCACTAGATACCACAGTGTGGCATGGAGTATTTCATGCACTAGATATCACAGTGTGACATGTAGTATTTCATGCACTAGACACCACAGTGTGGCATGGACTATTTCATGCACTAGACATCACAGAGTGGCGTGCTGTATTTCATACACTAGACCTCACAGTGTAGCATGGAGTATTTCATGCACTAGACACCACAGTGTGTCATGGAGTTTCTTCCACTAGACACCACAGTGTGGCACGGTGCACTAGACACCACAGTGTGGCATGGAGTATTTCATGCACTAGACACCACAGTGTGGGATGGAGTAGTTTATGCATTAGACATCACAGTGTGACATGTAGTATTTCATGCACTAGACATCACAGTGTGGTGTGGAGTATTTCATGCACTAGACATCACAGTGTGATGTGGCATGGAGTATTTCATGCACTAGACACCACAGTGTGGCATGGAGTATTTCATGCTCTAGACACCACAGTGTGGCATTGGTGTTGCATGCACTATTCGCCACATTGTGCATGGAGTATTTCATGCACTAGACCCACAGTGTGGCATGGAGTATTTCATGCACTAGACACCACAGTATGGCATTGAGTGTTTTTTTCATGCACTAGACACCACAGTTTGGCATGGTGTATTTCATGCACTAGACACCACAGTGGGCATGGAGTATTTCATGAACTAGACACGACAGTGTGGCATGGAGTATTTCATGCACAGGACGTCATAGTGTGGCATGGAGTATTTCATGCACTAGACACCACAGTATGGCATGGAGTATTTCAAGCACTAGACACCACAGTGTGGCATGGAGTATTTCATGCACTAGACACAACAGTGTGACATGGAGTATTTCATGCACTAGACACCAGAATGTGGCATGGATTATTTCATGCACTAGACACCAAAGTGTGGCATGGAGTGTTTCATGCACTAGACACCACAGTGTGGCATGGAGTATTTCATACACTAGACACCACAGTGTGGCATTGCTTGTTGCATGCACTATTCACCACATTGTGCATGGAGTATTTCATGCACTAGACCCCACAGTGTGGCATGGAGTATTTCATGCACTAGACACCACAGTATGACATGGAGTGTTTCATACAATAGACACCACAGTTTGGCATGGACAATTTTCTACACTGGACACCACAGTGTGGTGTGGAGTACAGCAAGCACTAGACACCACAATGTGGCATGAAGTATTTCATGCACTAGATACCACAGTTTGGCATGGACTATTTCATGCACTAGACATCACAGAGTGGCGTGGTGTATTTCATGCACTAGACCTCACAATGTGGCATGGAGTATTTCATGCACTAGACACCACAGTGTGTCATGGAGTAGTTCTTCCACTAGACACCACAGTGTGGCACGGTGCACTAGACACCACAGTGTGGCATGGAGTATTTCATGCACTAGACACCACAGTATGGCATTGAGTGTTTTCATGCACTAGACACCACAGTTTGGCATGGTGTATTTCATGCACTAGACACCACAGTGTGGCACGTTGTATTTCATGCACTAGACATCACAATGTGGCATGGAGTATTTCATGCACTAGACACCACAGTGTGGCATGGAGTATTTCATGCACTAGACACCACAGTGTGGCATGGAGTATTTCATGCACTAGACCCCACAGTGTGGCATGGAGTATTTCATGCACTAGACACCACAGTATGGCATTGAGTGTTTTCATGCACTAGACACCACAGTTTGGCATGGTGTATTTCATGCACTAGACACCACAGTGTGGCATGGAGTATTTCATGAACTGGACACGACAGTGTGGCATGGAGTATTTCATGCACAGGACGTCATAGTGTGGCATCGAGTATTTCATGCACTAGACACCACAGTATGGCATGGAGTATTTCAAGCACTAGACACCACAGTGTGGCATGGAGTATTTCATGCACTAGACACAACAGTGTGACATGGAGTATTTCATGCACTAGACACCACAATGTGGCATGGATTATTTCATGCACTAGACACCAAAGTGTGGCATGGAGTGTTTCATGCACTAGACACCACAGTGTGGCATGGAGTATTTCATACACTAGACACCACAGTGTGGCATTGTTTGTTGCATGCACTATTCACCACATTGTGCATGGAGTATTTCATGCACTAGACCCCACAGTGTGGCATGGAGTATTTCATGCACTAGACACCACAGTATGACATGGAGTGTTTCATGCAATAGACACCACAGTTTGGCATGGACTATTTTCTACACTGGACACCACAGTGTGGCATGGAGTAGTTTATGCACTAGACATCACAGTGTGACATGTAGTATTTCATGCACTAGACATCACAGTGTGGTGTGGAGTATTTCATGCACTAGACACCATAGTGTGGCAGGGAGTATTTCATGCACTAGATACCACAGTATGGCATGGAGTGTTTCTGGCACTAGACACCACAGTTTTGCATGGAGTAGTTCATGCACTAGACACCACAGTATGGCATGGTGTATTTCATGCACTAGACACGACAGTGTGGCATGGAATATTTCATGCACTAGACACGACAGTGTGGCCTGGAGTATTTCATGCTCTAGACATCACAGTGTGACATGTAGTATTTCATGCACTAGACATCACAATGTGGCATGGAGTATTTCCTGCACCAGACACCAATGTGTGGCATGGAGTATTTCCTACACTGGACACCACAGTTTGGTGTGGAGTACAGCATGCACTAGACACCACAATGTGGCATGGAGTGTTTCATGCACTATACACCACAGTGTGGCATGGAGTATTTCATGCACTAGATACCACAGTGTGGCATGGAGTACAGCATGCACTAGACACCACAATGTGGCATGGAGTAGTTCATGCACTAGACACCACAGTATAGCATTGAATGTTTTCATGCACTAGACACCACAGTTTGGCATGGTGTATTTCAGGCACTAGACACCACAGTGTGGCATGACGTATTTCATGCACTAGACACCACAGTGTGGCATGACGTATTTCATGCACTAGACACCACAGTGTGGCATGGGTTATTTCATGCTCTAGACATCACAGTATGGCTTGGAGTAATTCATGCACTAGACATCACAGTGTGGCACGGTGTATTTCATGCACTAGACATCACAGTGTGGCATGGAGTATTTCATGCACTAGACATCACAGTGTGGCACGGTGTATTTCATGCAATAGACATCACAGTGTGGCACGGTGTATGTCATGCACTAGACATGACAGTGTGGCACAGTGTATTTCATGCACTAGACATCACAGTGTGGCACAGTGTATTTCATGCACTAGACATCACAGTGTGGCACAGTGTATTTCATGCACTAGACATCACAGTGTGGCATGGAGTATTTCATGCACTAGACACCACAGTGTGGCATGGAGTATGTCATGCACTAGACAACACAGTGTGGCATGGAGTAGTTCATGCACTAGACATCACAGTGTGACATGTAGTATTTCGTGCACTAGACATCACAGTGTGGTGTGGAGTATTTCATGCACTAGACATCACAGTGTGGCACGGTGTATTTCATGCACTAGACATCACAGTGTGGCATGGAGTATTTCATGCACTAGACATCACAGTGTGGCATGGGGTATTTCATGCACTAGACACCACAGTGTGGCATGGAGTAGTACATGCACTAGACATCACAGTGTGACATGTAGTATTTCAGGCACTAGACAACACAATGTGGCATGGAGTATTTCATGCACTAGACACCACAGTGTGGCATGGAGTATGTCATACACTGGACACCACAGTGTGGTGTGGAGTACAGCATGCACTAGACACCACAATGTGGCATGGCGTATATCATGCACTAGACACCACAGTGTGGCATGGAGTATTTCATGCACTAGACCCCACAGTGTGGCATGGAGTATTTCATGCACTATATACCACAGTATGGCCTTTGGTGTTTTCATGCACTAGACACCACAGTGTGGCATGGAGTATTTCATGAACTAGACACGACAGTGTGGCATGGAGTATTTCATGCACTGGACGTCATAGTGTAGCATGGAGTACAGCATGCACTAGACACCACAATGTGGCATGGAGTATTTCATGCACTAGACACCACATTGTGACATGGCGTATTTCATGCACTAGACACCACAGTGTGGCATGGAGTATTTCATGCACTAGACACCACAGTGTGGCATGGAGTATTTCATGCACTAGACACCACAGTATGACATGGAGTGTTTCATGCAATAGACACCACAGTTTGGCATGGACTATTTTCTACACTGGACACCACAGTGTGGTATGGAGTACAGCATGCACTAGACACCACAATGTGGCATGAAGTATTTCATGCACTAGATACCACAGTGTGGCATGGAGTATTTCATGCACTAGATATCACAGTGTGACATGTAGTATTTCATGCACTAGACACCACAGTGTGGCATGGACTATTTCATGCACTAGACATCACAGAGTGGCGTGCTGTATTTCATACACTAGACCTCACAGTGTAGCATGGAGTATTTCATGCACTAGACACCACAGTGTGTCATGGAGTAGTTCTTCCACTAGACACCACAGTGTGGCACGGTGCACTAGACACCACAGTGTGGCATGGAGTATTTCATGCACTAGACACCACAGTGTGGGATGGAGTAGTTTATGCACTAGACATCACAGTGTGACATGTAGTATTTCATGCACTAGACATCACAGTGTGGTGTGGAGTATTTCATGCACTAGACATCACAATGTGGCATGGAGTATTTCATGCACTAGACACCACAGTGTGGCATGGAGTATTTCATACTCTAGACACCACAGTGTGGCATTGGGTGTTGCATGCACTATTCACCACATTGTGCATGGAGTATTTCATGCACTAGACCCCACAGTGTGGCATGGAGTATTTCATGCACTAGACACCACAGTATGGCATTGAGTGTTTTTTTCATGCACTAGACACCACAGTTTGGCATGGTGTATTTCATGCACTAGACACCACAGTGTGGCATGGAGTATTTCATGAACTAGACACGACAGTGTGGCATGGAGTATTTCATGCACAGGACGTCATAGTGTGGCATGGAGTATTTCATGCACTAGACACCACAGTATGGCATGGAGTATTTCAAGCACTAGACACCACAGTGTGGCATGGAGTATTTCATGCACTAGACACAACAGTGTGACATGGAGTATTTCATGCACTAGACACCAGAATGTGGCATGGATTATTTCATGCACTAGACACCAAAGTGTGGCATGGAGTGTTTCATGCACTAGACACCACAGTGTGGCATGGAGTATTTCATACACTAGACACCACAGTGTGGCATTGTTTGTTGCATGCACTATTCACCACATTGTGCATGGAGTATTTCATGCACTAGACCCCAAAGTGTGGCATGGAGTATTTCATGCACTAGACACCACAGTATGACATGGAGTGTTTCATACAATAGACACCACAGTTTGGCATGGACTATTTTCTACACTGGACACCACAGTGTGGTGTGGAGTACAGCAAGCACTAGACACCACAATGTGGCATGAAGTATTTCATGCACTAGATACCACAGTTTGGCATGGACTATTTCATGCACTAGACATCACAGAGTGGCGTGGTGTATTTCATGCACTAGACCTCACAATGTGGCATGGAGTATTTCATGCACTAGACACCACAGTGTGTCATGGAGTAGTTCTTCCACTAGACACCACAGTGTGGCACGGTGCACTAGACACCACAGTGTGGCATGGAGTATTTCATGCACTAGACACCACAGTATGGCATTGAGTGTTTTCATGCACTAGACACCACAGTTTGGCATGGTGTATTTCATGCACTAGACACCACAGTGTGGCACGTTGTATTTCATGCACTAGACATCACAATGTGGCATGGAGTATTTCATGCACTAGACACCACAGTGTGGCATGGAGTATTTCATGCACTAGACACCACAGTGTGGCATGGAGTATTTCATGCACTAGACCCCACAGTGTGGCATGGAGTATTTCATGCACTAGACACCACAGTATGGCATTGAGTGTTTTCATGCACTAGACACCACAGTTTGGCATGGTGTATTTCATGCACTAGACACCACAGTGTGGCATGGAGTATTTCATGAACTGGACACGACAGTGTGGCATGGAGTATTTCATGCACAGGACGTCATAGTGTGGCATCGAGTATTTCATGCACTAGACACCACAGTATGGCATGGAGTATTTCAAGCACTAGACACCACAGTGTGGCATGGAGTATTTCATGCACTAGACACAACAGTGTGACATGGAGTATTTCATGCACTAGACACCACAATGTGGCATGGATTATTTCATGCACTAGACACCAAAGTGTGGCATGGAGTGTTTCATGCACTAGACACCACAGTGTGGCATGGAGTATTTCATACACTAGACACCACAGTGTGGCATTGTTTGTTGCATGCACTATTCACCACATTGTGCATGGAGTATTTCATGCACTAGACCCCACAGTGTGGCATGGAGTATTTCATGCACTAGACACCACAGTATGACATGGAGTGTTTCATGCAATAGACACCACAGTTTGGCATGGACTATTTTCTACACTGGACACCACAGTGTGGCATGGAGTAGTTTATGCACTAGACATCACAGTGTGACATGTAGTATTTCATGCACTAGACATCACAGTGTGGTGTGGAGTATTTCATGCACTAGACACCACAGTTTGGCATGGTGTATTTCATGCACTAGACACCACAGTGTGGCATGGAGTATTTCATGAACTAGACACGACAGTGTGGCATGGAGTATTTCATGCACAGGACGTCATAGTGTGGCATGGAACATTTCATGCACTAGACACCACAGTATGGCATGGAGTATTTCAAGCACTAGACACCACAGTGTGGCATGGACTATTTCATGCACTAGACACAACAGTGTGACATGGAGTATTTCATGCACTAGACACCAGAATGTGGCATGGATTATTTCATGCACTAGACACCAAAGTGTGGCATGGAGTGTTTCATGCACTAGACACCACAGTGTGGCATGGAGTATTTCATACACTAGACACCACAGTGTGGCATTGTTTGTTGCATGCACTATTCACCACATTGTGCATGGAGTATTTCATGCACTAGACCCCACAGTGTGGCATGGAGTATTTCATGCACTAGACACCACAGTATGACATGGAGTGTTTCATGCAATAGACACCACAGTTTGGCATGGACTATTTTCTACACTGGACACCACAGTGTGGTGTGGAGTACAGCATGCACTAGACACCACAATGTGGCATGAAGTATTTCATGCACTAGATACCACAGTTTGGCATGGACTAGTTCATGCACTAGACATCACAGAGTGGCGTGGTGTATTTCATGCACTAGACCTCACAATGTGGCATGGAGTATTTCATGCACTAGACACCACAGTGTGTCATGGAGTAGTTCTTCCACTAGACACCACAGTGTGGCACGGTGCACTAGACACCACAGTGTGGCATTGTGTGTTTTCATGCACTAGACACCACAGTTTGGCATGGTGTATTTCATGCACTAGACACCACAGTGTGGCACGTTGTATTTCATGCACTAGACATCACAATGTGGCATGGAGTATTTCATGCACTAGACACCACAGTGTGGCATGGAGTATTTCATGCACTAGACACCACAGTGTGGCATGGAGTATTTCATGCACTAGACCCCACAGTGTGGCATGGAGTATTTCATGCACTAGACACCACAGTATGGCATTGAGTGTTTTCATGCACTAGACACCACAGTTTGGCATGGTGTATTTCATGCACTAGACACCACAGTGTGGCATGGAGTATTTCATGAACTGACACGACAGTGTGGCATGGAGTATTTCATGCACAGGACGTCATAGTGTGGCATGGAGTATTTCATGCACTAGACACCACAGTATGGCATGGAGTATTTCAAGCACTAGACACCACAGTGTGGCATGGAGTATTTCATGCACTAGACACAACAGTGTGACATGGAGTATTTCATGCACTAGACACCACAATGTGGCATGGATTATTTCATGCACTAGACACCAAAGTGTGGCATGGAGTGTTTCATGCACTAGACACCAGTGTGGCATGGAGTATTTCATACACTAGACACCACAGTGTGGCATTGTTTGTTGCATGCACTATTCACCACATTGTGCATGGAGTATTTCATGCAGTAGACCCCACAGTGTGGCATGGAGTATTTCATGCACTAGACACCACAGTATGACATGGAGTGTGTCATGCAATAGACACCACAGTTTGGCATGGACTATTTTCTACACTGGACACCACAGTGTGGCATGGAGTAGTTTATGCACTAGACATCACAGTGTGACATGTAGTATTTCATGCACTAGACATCACAGTGTGGTGTGGAGTATTTCATGCACTAGACATCACAGTGTGGCACGGTGTATTTCATGCACTAGACATCACAATGTGGCATGGAGTATTTCATGCACTAGACATCACAGTGTGGCATGGAGTATTTCATGCACTAGACACCACAGTGTGTCATGGAGTAGTTTTTCCACTAGACACCACAGTGTAGTATGGTGCACTAGACACCACAGTGTAGCATGGAGTATTTCACGATCTAGACAGCATAGTTCGGCATGGAGTATTTCATGCACTAGACACCACAGTTTGGCATGGTGTATTTCATGCACTAGACACCACAGTGTGGCATGGAGTATTTCATGAACTAGACACGACAGTGTGGCATGGAGTATTTCATGCACAGGACGTCATAGTGTGGCATGGAGTATTTCATGCACTAGACACCACAGTATGGCATGGAGTATTTCAAGCACTAGACACCACAGTGTGGCATGGAGTATTTCATGCACTAGACACAACAGTGTGACATGGAGTATTTCATGCACTAGACACCAGAATGTGGCATGGATTATTTCATGCACTAGACACCAAAGTGTGGCATGGAGTGTTTCATGCACTAGACACCACAGTGTGGCATGGAGTATTTCATACACTAGACACCACAGTGTGGCATTGTTTGTTGCATGCACTATTCACCACATTGTGCATGGAGTATTTCATGCACTAGACCCCACAGTGTGGCATGGAGTATTTCATGCACTAGACACCACAGTATGACATGGAGTGTTTCATGCAATAGACACCACAGTTTGGCATGGACTATTTTCTACACTGGACACCACAGTGTGGTGTGGAGTACAGCATGCACTAGACACCACAATGTGGCATGAAGTATTTCATGCACTAGATACCACAGTTTGGCATGGACTAGTTCATGCACTAGACATCACAGAGTGGCGTGGTGTATTTCATGCACTAGACCTCACAATGTGGCATGGAGTATTTCATGCACTAGACACCACAGTGTGTCATGGAGTAGTTCTTCCACTAGACACCACAGTGTGGCACGGTGCACTAGACACCACAGTGTGGCATGGAGTATTTCATGCACTAGACACCACAGTATGGCATTGAGTGTTTTCATGCACTAGACACCACAGTTTGGCATGGTGTATTTCATGCACTAGACACCACAGTGTGGCATGGAGTATTTCATGCACTAGACATCAATGTGGCATGGAGTATTTCATGCACTAGACACCACAGTTTGGCATGGAGTATTTCATGCACTAGACACCACAGTGTGGCATGGAGTATTTCATGAACTAGACACCACAGTGTGGCATGGAGTATTTCATGCACTAGACACCACAGTGTGGCATGGAGTATTTCATGCACTAGACACCACAGTATGGCATGGAGTATTTCAAGCACTAGACACCACAGTGTGGCATGGAGTATTTCATGCACTAGACACAACAGTGTGACATGGAGTATTTCATGCACTAGACACCACAATGTGGCATGGATTATTTCATGCACTAGACACCAAAGTGTGGCATGGAGTGTTTCATGCACTAGACACCACAGTGTGGCATGGAGTATTTCATACACTAGACACCACAGTGTGGCATTGTTTGTTGCATGCACTATTCACCACATTGTGCATGGAGTATTTCATGCACTAGACCCCACAGTGTGGCATGGAGTATTTCATGCACTAGACACCACAGTATGACATGGAGTGTTTCATGCAATAGACACCACAGTTTGGCATGGACTATTTTCTACACTGGACACCACAGTGTGGCATGGAGTAGTTTATGCACTAGACATCACAGTGTGACATGTAGTATTTCATGCACTAGACATCACAGTGTGGTGTGGAGTATTTCATGCACTAGACATCACAGTGTGGCACGGTGTATTTCATGCACTAGACATCACAATGTGGCATGGAGTATTTCATGCACTAGACACCACAGTGTGTCATGGAGTAGTTTTTCCACTAGACACCACAGTGTAGTATGGTGCACTAGACACCACAGTGTAGCATGGAGTATTTCACGATCTAGACAGCACAGTTCGGCATGGAGTATTTCATGCACTAGACACCACAGTTTGGCATGGTGTATTTCATGCACTAGACACCACAGTGTGGCATGGAGTATTTCATGAACTAGACACGACAGTGTGGCATGGAGTATTTCATGCACAGGACGTCATAGTGTGGCATGGAACATGTCATGCACTAGACACCACAGTATGGCATGGAGTATTTCAAGCACTAGACACCACAGTGTGGCATGGAGTATTTCATGCACTAGACACAACAGTGTGACATGGAGTATTTCATGCACTAGACACCAGAATGTGGCATGGATTATTTCATGCACTAGACACCAAAGTGTGGCATGGAGTGTTTCATGCACTAGACACCACAGTGTGGCATGGAGTATTTCATACACTAGACACCACAGTGTGGCATTGTTTGTTGCATGCACTATTCACCACATTGTGCATGGAGTATTTCATGCACTAGACCCCACAGTGTGGCATGGAGTATTTCATGCACTAGGCACCACAGTATGACATGGAGTGTTTCATGCAATAGACACCACAGTTTGGCATGGACTATTTTCTACACTGGATACCACAGTGTGGTGTGGAGTACAGCATGCACTAGATACCACAATGTGGCATGAAGTATTTCATGCACTAGATACCACAGTTTGGCATGGACTATTTCATGCACTAGACATCACAGAGTGGCGTGGTGTATTTTATGCACTAGACCTCACAATGTGGCATGGAGTATTTCATGCACTAGACACCACAGTGTGGCACGGTGTATTTCATGCACTAGACATCACAATGTGGCATGGAGTATTTCATGCACTAGACATCACAGTGTGGCATGGAGTATTTCATGCACTAGACACCACAGTGTGTCATGGAGTAGTTTTTCCACTAGACACCACAGTGTAGTATGGTGCACTAGACACCACAGTGTGGCATGGAGTATTTCACGATCTAGACAGCACAGTTCGGCATGGAGTATTTCATGCACTAGACACCACAATGTGGTATGGAGTATTTCATGCACTAGACATCACAGTGTGGCATGGAGTATTTCGTGCACTAGACACCACAGTGTGGCATGGAGTATTTCATGCACTAGACACCACCGTGTGGCATGGAGTAGTTCATGCACTAGACATCACAGTGTGACATGTAGTATTTCATGCACTAGACACCACAATGTGGCATGGAGTATTTCATGCACTAGACACCACAGTGTGGCATGGAGTATGCCATACACTGGACACCACAGTGTGGTATGGAGTACAGCATGTACTAGACACCACAATGTGGCATGGAGTATTTCATGCACTAGACACCACAGTGTGGCATGGCGTATTTCATGCACTAGACACCACAGTGTGCCATGGAGTATTTCATGCACTAGACACCACAGTGTGGCATGGAGTAGTTCATGCACTAGATACCACAATGTGGCATGGAGTACAGCATGTACTAGACACCACAATGTGGCACTGTAGAACGTTTTATTGTTAACCTGTACATCTTCGCGCCTCACCATAACATTGCTAATGTCCCGATATGCGAAACTGTTCCAGAGTTGTGGGCTCTGCACAGTATTGGAAGAAGAACTTTCAACATTATTCAAGTTGAGTTGTAAACCTAATAATTGCTATGTAATAGCTTATGCGACAAATACCAAGTAGAACTATTGAAATGTGTTTAATCTTGGGCACTGTTAGTCAATTGAAACAACGCAATATCGAATTACAGAAGATTTTGCTGTTGAGCAGTTACTATCCAATCATCTTCATTCGTGCACATTCAACCCACTGAGTTCATTATGTGTACCACTTCATATTACAATTGTCACAAAGGGTCCTATCAACGCTCATCATAGATTGAATAGATAACATTATATTATGCAATCATAGACCATCATACTCCTGGCTTATCAGAACGATTTCATATTAATGTGTTACTGCATGCACACTGACAAATCGAGTACATATCTCAAACAAACATTAAAGCGACACTACATCAGTGAAAGCGCAAATTTATACAGAATGTAATTTCCTATTATATGATATTTTTCCAAATATTTGCTTCCAAAACTGAGTACTTCAACTAATAAACAAGCGTCGTATACGCAGTTTGTTGACATAACATAATAATGTAAACAGGGTCGACATACATGCATAATACAACCTGTGTAATCCCGAATAACGAGATTTATGGTACAGATTTACCGTTATTTCTCACATGTGTGCCTATTATGCATATTTATTTGTAGACTAATCGTAGTTAAATTTATTATCTCTAAGCGACAGTATCAAGCGTTTAGTATTGACTACAGTGACAAAGAAATGTCAATTCAGGAGCGTGGATGACAGGTATATGAAATTCTGCATTCACGTTTGAAAGTTTGTAGACCACAAACACTGTTTATTGATTCAATATTTGTGTTCGAATGTATTCGGAAGAATTTCTAATAGCAATGCATTTATACGTGAACAATGCATTTGTTGGCATTTTGCGATGTAATGTCGCTTTAAAGTCACATTGATCATGAATAAATGTCATTGACAATTGCCAAGATCGGTATTTAGCAATTATGCACGTTGCACAAACAATAGTACCCGAGTGTATCAGCTAAGAATCAGTAATGAACGTTGAGGTGTATTCTAAGTTGTGTGGTTCACTAAACAACGTTGTTCCACGTAATGTTTAATCATTGTTTGCTGTTTGCTGTTCTGATAGTGGAGCCAAAACAATTGGCTGAATATCAAACAACATATTTGTGTGCACATTCCGTCCAATTTATACAGCATTTTAAGTGTTAATGACTATGAACCCAAGTACTAAACAAATATAATTTCCTGTGCGCATGATATTTAAATATCGTGAAAATAGAAAGCTCGGTTATCACTCGTGGCCGGTCTCCCTATTCACAGACAAGAAGTGACAAGAACCGTCAAGAGATGAAAAATGGTTAAATAGGCATACAAGACGTCGACAAGAGATGGTTACTGAACAAATATGATATAATAAAGTCATCTAAAGTATTAAATATAACATGTGTTTGTCTTATATTGGCTTATTCCATCCAACAAACTCAACACGATCAAACGCCGTCTTGACGGTCCGCCATACTGTAAAGGGACTTAACTCTGTCTGACCCAGCAGCCGACAAGAGAACAGGCACCTGTTCCCCTGTGTGTGTACGCGTGTGTGTGAGCGCGCGCGCGTGCGTGTGTGTGTGTGATTTGAACTGTTTCGGCTTGCTTAAGGGCCTCGTCAGGCGGCGAAGCTACCGCGACAGTTTTGTTTTTTTCCCATGTTCCATGTATGTTTTTACACATTTCGTTGTTTGTCATGTATGAACTTACGGGCTTTTTAGGGCCGCGCCAGAGGTCTTTGTAAAATGTAAAACTTGGTAAGTTTTGTTGTACATGGAACCTCTGGCGCGGCCCTAAAAAGCTTGTTTATAACTTCGTGAATGCTACTGGACCAGAGAATTACAATGGGGTCACGTCTGAGTTTTTCGCCCGCTGGTGAGAAGGTTGCATTACCCCGAGACTTTGTGAAACTAGTAGCATTTTGATGTTGGAGGGGACAAGTTCGATGCAAGTACGAACTCTGATTTCAGCCGACCTCATCTCCTTTGACGTAGACGTGGGTCTTACCGGCAACGTCAACGTTTAGGCTGCTCCGAATCCGCCTTGAAACGGCGTCCTCTGTCAGTGCACTGCCGTATGTCAAGTTTGTCCTGTCTGTCAAAAGTTACGGCTCCTGTCGCATAAGGATCGACTCTACTTCTACCCCAACGTTTAGATTGCCACTGTTTGAATATGCCCCTAGCCGTCTCAGTGATTTATCATAATCTAAATGACCCTCAGGTGTGTTTGTACATGACAGACAAAAGAAATCACAACCACTATGTTGTAGATAATTGAATTGCTTGTTGATGATTTTTTGGCATTTTATGTGATACCACACATCGCATCCATCACAGCCGATGCACATCTTTGTTATGGATAAGCCATGGTGCTGAAAAGTTGTATTTATATTTAAAATTAATTACCGAAACGTTTTATATTTGATTCAATAGCTTAGATTAGAGATAAAATCAATATGATCCAAAGAATTAAAACTATACGATTGAAATCCCCGATCCAAAGAATGTAGTAAATAATGATACAAATGGTAGAATACAGGTAAAACTGCAATATACGATACAAATGGTAGACTAGAGGTAAGACTGTAGTAAATAATGATACAAATGGTAGAATACAGGTAAAACTACAATATACGATACAAATGGTAGACTAGAGGTAAGACTGTAGTAAATAATGATACAAATGGTAGAATACAGGTAAAACTACAATATACGAGGTAAGACTGTAGTAAATAATGATACAAATGGTAGAATACAGGTAAAACTACAATATACGATACAAATGGTAGAATACAGGTAAAACTACAATATACGATACAAATTGTAGAATAGAGGTAAGACTAGTAAATAATGATACAAATGGTAGAATACAGGTAAAACTACAATATACATACAAATGGTAGAATACAGGTAAAACTACAATATACGATACAAATGGTAGACTAGAGGCAAGACTGTGGTAAATAATGATACAAATGGTAGAATACAGGTAAGACTAGTAAATAATGATACAAATGGTAGACTAGAGGTAAGACTGTAGTAAATAATGACACAAATGGTAGAATACAGGTAAGACTGTAGTAAATAATGATACAAATGGTAGAATACAGGTAAGACTAGTAAATAATGATACAAATGGTAGAATACAGGTAAAACTACAATATACAATACAAATGGTAGAATACAGGTAAAACTACAATATACGATACAAATGGTAGAATAGAGGTAAGACTGCAATATATGATACAAATGGTAGAATACAGGTAAAACTACAATATACGATACAAATGGTAGAATACAGGTAAGACTACAATATACGATACAAATGGTAGAATACAGGTAAAACTACAATATATGATACAAATGGTAGAATACAGGTAAAACTACAATATACGATACAAATGGTAGAATACAGGTAAAACTACAATATACAATACAAATGGTAGAATACAGGTAAAACTACAATATACGATACAAATTGTAGAATAGAGGTAAGACTAGAATATATGATACAAATGGTAGAATACAGGTAAAACTACAATATACGATACAAATGGTAGAATACAGGTAAAACTACAATATACGATACAAATGGTAGAATAGAGGTAAGACTAAATATATGATACAAATGGTAGAATACAGGTAAGACTAGTAAATAATGATACAAATGGTAGACTAGAGGTAAGACTGTAGTAAATAATGACACAAATGGTAGAATACAGGTAAGACTGTAGTAAATAATGATACAAATGGTAGAATACAGGTAACGTTGTCCACCCCGTTGACGCATCCGGGGTCGAGGTCGCATCCCTCCGTCTCCAACCGCTCGCCCGTAGTTGGAGACAGATAAAAGAGTTCCGAGGCGACGAGTGCGCCATCCACGCGAAACGACTGCCATCTTCTCCTACCCAGTCACCCGTCGCCTCTTCAGCGCCCCAGTATTAGCTGTCGCTGATCTAGGTAAGGTAAGTGTAAGACACTCAAAAGAGTCGATGCGGGTCCTCGTCTGTATGCGATTGTAGACGATTGTGTGGTGTGTTTTACGTTTATTTATCGTCGCTACCGGTTGCCCATATGAGCGACGCCTCCTGAAGAGATTAGTTATTTTAGATTGTTGGAGGATAGTGCAATAATACAGAGAGAGATCCATTCTAGAGTCTCCTCTGGTTCTTTTACGTGCACGGTGTAAAGCACCGACACGAGACCTCGGTTTAACGTCCCATCTGAAAGACTGTTAATGTTATTAGGGTCAGACGGTGGATCGAACCTGCGATCCCTGGATTACCAGTCCAGCGTGTTACCACTGGACTACAGATCAGACGATTGTAAATTTGCTTCACACTTTCTAGGTACGTTGAGTATTACTCAAAATTATTTGTGTGTTTATATTATGATCAAACACATACTAAATTTGCCGACAAATCCCGTTAATTAACATCTAATTGATCTTTTATCCTACTCGCAAGTTGGCGCTGTGTACGTGTGAAAGCCAACAATCAACAGCGCGCGATATGCTATTTTCATTACTGTATTGATCAGCATTGTTCTATTTAATCTTTAATTCTATATAATTATACCAATTTTGCATTTATCATTCATGCTAACATTGTCTTCCATATCGGCATATTTCTTTAAACAAATATGCAAGACCTATGTTTACTAATTCGGATCGAATTTCATAACATGACGTAAGTATACAGTTATCTGGACTTCAGTTCAATCAGAATTTAAATATTCATATTTTTCTCACATTGCGTAAATTCAACTTTCCCAGTTCATAGTAGATTAAATTGTTACATGGGGCTATATGTGCTTTTTTTAACACCTAATCTATTTTTGCATAACGATATATGTCCTTTTTTAAATTAATATAGCTATATTCAAAAAGTCTATCCCACTAAAACAGCGTATAACCAAAACATAAAATTACACCAAAGTTTAATGCTGTAATTATGTAATTTAACAACACAGGGGAACAGGTGCCTGTTCTCTTGTCGGCTGCTGGGTCAGACAGGGTTAAGTCACTTTACAGTATGGCGGACCGTCAAGACGGCGTTTGATCGTGTTGAGTTTTTTGGATGGAATAAGCCAATATAAGACAAACACATGTTATATTTAATACTTTAGGCAGAGAAAGAAGTATACTTCGCGTGGACATCCCTTACATGTATGTCTGATCAGCATATTAATGGTGTTCCAACAGATGTGTGCTATTACATCAGACATATACAGTTCTACAATGTTAACTTGTTATGGTCCGTACAAGCGAGTGTTTGCACCAAAACAATATATCCGAATTGATGTATTGAGTTACAGTTATACCAAACATGTTTACTGGAACATCTGTAGCTTGACATTTTATGGAATACATGTCCAAGCTTGCTTCACTATAACAAAAAGTAGATACATTAAGATTAGAGGGAGACGAACTGGGATTTTGAAAGCGACGTATGGTGCTTATGCACATAGTAACAATTTGATGTAAAATAAATACTTATGTTGTCAATTGGACTTGGACCTTTTACTATACACCGGAAATACTATACGATTACTGTACAAGACCTACTTTCAAATCTAACAAAATATGCAATGTTAATTGATGACAGACAGTTGAAATATTTGGATGTCAACTTTTCAAATGAAACTTATTACATAAAACAACGCTATCTCGATCATGTCCTTAAAGTTACAGATACGTGAATGCAAATAATTATGTGCCAAGATTATATTTCTTTGTGAATTGAATATAATGGCTTTTGATCAGCCGATTCGTCTTGCAAAACAAATTCAGTAGCAATGTAAAACATTATGCACATTCCTGTGTCGAATTACTTGACTGAACATTTTCAACGAAACAATTGCAACAAAACTACGTCAGATATAACATTGAGATAAGTTTCAAATATGATCTCTACATTCTAGGATCTAGATATGTAATGCATAATGAATCATTAGAATACTATGGTCCACAAATAAGGGACTTCAAGTCATCTGGGTGAAGTCATGTGGGCACTTAGCAGTGTATTGCTGGCATGAGGCAGTTTGCAGTTTACATGGCAGTTAACAATGTACTACCAGCAGTGTACAATGTACTACCATCAATGGGTAGTGTACAATGTACTACCATCAGTGGGTAGTGTACAATGTACTACAATCAGTGGATATTGTACAATGAACTACCATCAGTGGATAGTGTACAATGTACTACCGTCAGTGGATAGTGTACACTGTACTACCATATGTGGATAGTGTACAATGTACTACCAGCAGTGGGTAGTGAACAGTGTACTACCATCAGTGGATTGTGTACAATGTACTACCATCAATGGGTAATGTACAATGTACTACCATCAGTGGGTAGTGTACAATGTACTACCATCAGTGTGTAGTGTACAATGTACTACCATCGGTGGGTAGTGTACAATGTACTACCATCAGTGTGTAGTGTACAATGTACTACCATCAGTTGGTAGTGTACAATGTACTACCATCAGTGGGTAGTGTACAATGTACTACCATCAGTGGGTAGTGTACAATGTACTATCATCATTGGGTAGTGTACAATGTACTACCATCAGTGGGTAGTGTACACTGTACTACCATCA
>CM026392.1:60659852-60701256 GCA_014843695.1 Archivesica marissinica
CTACCATCAATGGGTAGTGTACAATGTACTACCATCAATGGGTAGTGTACAATGTACTACCATCAATGGGTAGTGTACAATCTACTACCATCAGTGGATAGTGTACAATGTACTACCATCAGTGGATAGTGTACAATGTACTACCATCAATGGGTAATGTACAATGTACTACCATCAATGGGTAGTGTATGATCTATTACCATCAGTGGATAGTGTACAATGTACTGCCATCAATGGGTAGTGTACAATGTACTACCATCGTTGGGTAGTGTACAATGTACTACCATCAATGGGTAGTGTACAATGTACTTCATCCGTGGATAGTGTACAATGTACTACCACCAGTGGGTAGTGTACAATGTACTACCATCAGTGGGTAGTTTACAATCTACTACCACCAATGGGTAGTGTACAATGTACTACCATCAATGGGTAGTGTACAATGTACTACCATCATTGGATAGTATACAATCTACTACCATCAATCGGTAGTGTACAATGTACTACCATCAGTGGGTAGTGTACAATGTACTACCATCAGTGGGTAGTGTACAATGTACTACCATCAGTGGGTAGTGTACAATGTACTACCATCAGTGGATAGTGTACAGTTTACTACCATCAGTGGGTAGTGTACAATGTACTACCATCAGTGGGTAGTGTACAATGTACTACCATCAGTGGGTAGTGTACAATGTACTACCATCAGTGGGTAGTGTACATGTACTACCATCAGTGGGTAGTGTACATGTACTATCATCTGTGGGTAGTGTACAATTTACTATATCAGTGGATAGTGTACAGTTTACTACCATCAGTGGGTAGTGTACAATGTACTACCATCAGTGTGTAGTGTATGTACTATTTACCATCGGTGGGTGTGTACATGTACTTCCATCATGTATGTACAATGTACTACCATCGTTGGGTAGTGTACAATGTACTACCATCAGTGTACAATGTACTTCATCAGTGGATATTGTACAATGTACTACTACATGGTAGTGTACAATGATACATCAGTGGGTGTACAATCTACTACCACCATGGGAGTGTACAATGTACTACCATCAATGGGTAGTGTACAATGTACTACCATCATTGGATAGTTTACATCTACACCCTCATCGGTAGTGTACAATGTACTACCATCATGGGTAGTGTACAATGTACTATCATCAGGGTAGTGTGTAATTGTACTACCATCAATGGGTAGTGTACAATGTACTACCAAGTATGTGTATAATGTACTACTATCAGTGGGTAGTGTACAATGTACTACCATCAGTTGGTAGTGTACAATCTACTACCATCAATGGGTAGTGTACAATGTACTACCATCAATGGGTAGTGTACAATGTACTACCATCAATGGGTAGTGTACAATCTACTACCATCAGTGGATAGTGTACAATGTACTACCATCAGTGGGTAGTGTACAATGTACTACCACCAGTGGGTAGTGTACAATGTACTACCACCCGTGGGTAGTGTACAATGTACTACCATCTGTGGGTAGTGTACAATGCACTACAATCAGTGGATAGTGTACAATGTACTACCATCAGTGGGTAGTTTACAATGTACTACCATCACTGGGTAGTGTACAATGTACTACCATCAATGGGTAGTGTACAATATACTACCATCAGTGGGTAGTATACAATGTACTACCATCAGTGTATAGTGTACAATGTACTGCCATCAGTGGATAGTGTACAATGTACTACCATCAATGGGTAATGTACAATGTACTACAATCAATGGGTAGTGTATGATCTATTACCATCAGTGGATAGTGTACAATGTACTACCATCAGTGGGTAGTGTACAATGTACTGCCATCAATGGGTAGTGTACAATGTACTACCATCGGTGGGTAGTGTACAATGTACTACCATCAGTGGGTAGTGTACAATGTACTATCATCAGTGGGTAGTGTACATTGTACTACCATCAATGTGTAGTGTACAATGTACTATCATCCGTGGATAGTGTACAATGTACTACCACCAGTGGGTAGTGTACAATGTACTACCATCAGTGGGTAGTTTACAATCTACTTCCACCAATGGGTAGTGTACAATGTACTACCATCAATGGGTAGTGTACAATGTACTACCATCATTGGGTAGTATACAATGTACTACCATCATGTTAGTGTCAATGTACTACCATAATGGGTAGTGTACAATGTACTACCATCTTGTAGTGTATAATGTACTACTATCATGGGTAGTGTACAATGTACTATCATCATGTAGTGTACAATGTACTCCATCAGGATAGTGTACAATGTACTACCATCAGTGGGTAGTGTACAATGTACTACCATCAATGGATAGTGTGCAATGTACTACCATCAGTGGGTAGTGTACAATGTACTACCACAAGTGGGTAGTGTACAATGTACTACCATCAGTGGATAATGTACATTGTACTACCATCAATGGGTAGTGTACAATGTACTATCATCATTGGGTAGTGTACAATGTACTGTCATCCGTGGATAGTGTACAATGTACTACCGTCAGTGGGTAGTGTACAATCTACTACCATCAATGGATAGTGTGCAATGTACTACCATCAGTGGGTAGTGTACAATGTACTACCACAAGTGGGTAGTGTACAATGTACTACGATCAGTGGATAATGTACAATGTACTACCATCAGTGGGTAGTGTACAATGTACTACCATCAGTGGGTAGTGTACAATGTACTACCATCAATGGGTAGTGTACAATGTACTAACCATCAGTGGGTAGTGTACAATGTACTACCATCAGTGGGTAGTGTACAATGTACTACCATTAGTGGGTAGTGTACAATGTACTACCAGCTGTGGGTAGTGTACAATCTAATACCATCAATGGGTAGTGTACCATGTACTACCATCTGTGGGTAGTGTACAATATACTACCATCAGTGGGTAGTATACAATGTACTACCATCAGTGTATAGTGTACAATGTACTGCCATCAGTGGATAGTGTACAATGTACTACCATCAATGGGTAATGTACAATGTACTACCATCGGTGGGTAGTGTACAATGTACTACCATCAGTGTGTAGTGTACAATGTACTATCATCAGTGGGTAGTGTACATTGTACTACCATCAATGGGTAGTGTACAATGTACTATCATCCGTGGATAGTGTACAATGTACTACCACCAGTGGGTAGTGTATGATCTATTACCATCAGTGGATAGTGTACAATGTACTACCATCAGTGGGTAGTGTACAATGTACTGCCATCAATGGGTAGTGTACAATGTACTACCATCGGTGGGTAGTGTACAATGTACTACCATCAGTGGGTAGTGTACAATGTACTATCATCAGTGGGTAGTGTACATTGTACTACCATCAATGGGTAGTGTACAATGTACTATCATCCGTGGATAGTGTACAATGTACTACCACCAGTGGGTAGTGTACAATGTACTACCATCAGTGGGTAGTTTACAATCTACTACCACCAATGGGTAGTGTACAATGTACTACCATCAATGGGTAGTGTACAATGTACTACCATCAATGGATAGTGTACAATCTACTACCATCGATCGGTAGTGTACAATGTACTACCATCAATGGGTAGTATACAATGTACTATCATCAGTGGGTAGTGTACATTGTACTACCATCAATGGGTAGTGTACAATGTACTACCATCAGTTGATAGTGTATAATGTACTACTATCAGTGGGTTGTGTACAATGTACTATCATCATTGGGTAGTGTACAATGTACTGTCATCAGTGGATAGTGTACAATGTACTACCATCAGTGGGTAGTTTACAATGTACTACAACCAGTGGGTAGTGTACAATGTACTATCATCAGTGGGTAGTGTACAATGTACTATCATCAGTGGGTAGTGTACAATCTAATACCATCAGTTTATAGTGTACAATGTACTACCAGCAGTGTACAATGTAATACCATCAGTGGGTAGTGTACAATGTACTACCATTAGTGGATAGTGTACAATGTACTACCATCAGTGGTTATTGTACAATGTACTATCATCAGTGGATAGTGTATAATGTACTACGTTCAGTGGGTAGTGTTCAATCTACTACCATCAGTGGATAGTGTGGAATGTACTACCATCAGTGGGTAGTGTACAATGT
Source organism: Archivesica marissinica (assembly GCA_014843695.1). NCBI lineage: Eukaryota > Metazoa > Mollusca > Bivalvia > Venerida > Vesicomyidae > Archivesica > Archivesica marissinica. Next base: position 60,663,994 of record CM026392.1, read on the forward strand.
ACTACCATCAGTGTGTATTGTACATGTACTACCATCAGTGGGTAGGGTACAATCTACTACCATCATTGGGTATTGTAAAATGTACTACCATCTGTGGATAGTGTACAATGTACTACCATCAGTGAATAGTGTGCAATGTACTACCATCAGTGGGTAATGTACAATGTTTAACCATCAGCGGGTAGTGTACAATCTACTACCATAAATGGGTAGTGTACAATGTACTACCATCAGTTGGTAGTGTACAATCTACTACCATCAATGGGTAGTGTACAATGTACTACCATCAATGGGTAGTGTACAATGTACTACCATCAATGGGTAGTGTACAATCTACTACCATCAGTGGATAGTGTACAATGTACTACCATCAGTGGGTAGTGTACACTGTACTACCCCATGGGTAGTGTACAATGTACTACACCCGTGGTATGTACAATGTACTACCATCAGTGGGTAGTGTACAATGTACTACCATCATGGGTAGTGTACAATGTACTACCATCAGTGGGTAGTGTACAATGTACTACCATCAATGGGTAGTGTACAATGTACTACCATCAGTGGGTAGTGTACAATGTACTACCACCAGTGGGTAGTGCACAATGTACTATCATCAGTGGGTAGTGTACAATGTACTATCATCAGTGGGTAGCGTACAAAATACTACCATCAGTGTATAGTGTACAATGTACTACCATCAGTGGATAGTGTACAATGTACTACCAGCAGTGTATAATGTACTACCATCAGACGGTAGTGTACAATGTACTACCATTAGTGGATAGTGTACAATGTACTACCATCAGTGGGTAGTGTACAATGTACTATCATCGGTGGATAGTGTACAATGTACTACTTTCAGTGGGTAGTGTACAATCTACTACCATCAATGGTTAGTGTGCAATGTACTACCATCAGTGGGTAGTGTACAATGTACTACCACAAGTGGGTAGTGTACAATGTACTACCATCAGTGGATAATGTACAATGTACTACCATCAGTGGGTAGTGTACAATGTACTACCATCAGTGGGTAGTGTACAATGTACTACCATCAGTGGGTAGTGTACAATATACTACCATCAGTGTATAGTGTACAATGTACTACCATCAGTAGGTAGTGTACAATGTACTACCAGCAGTGTATAATGTACTACCATCAGTGGGTAGTGTACAATGTACTACCATTAGTGGATAGTGTACAATGTACTACAATCAGTTTATAGTGTACAATGTACTACCAGCAGTGTACAATTTACTACCATCAGTGGGTAGTGTACAATGTACTACCATTAGTTGGTAGTGTACAATGTACTACCATCAGTGGTTAGTGTACAATGTACTATCATCAGTTGATAGTGTACAATGTACTACTTTCAGTGGGTAGTGTTCAATCTACTACCATCAGTGGATAGTGTGCAATGTACTACCATCATTGGGTAGTGTACAATGTACTACCACCAGTGGGTAGTGTACAATGTACTATCATCAGTGGATAGTGTACAATGTACTTCCATCAGTGGGTAGTGTACATGTACTACCATCAGTGGGTAGTGTACAATCTACTACCATCAATGGGTAGTGTAAAATGTACTATCATCTGTGGATAGTGTACAACGTACTACCATCAATGGGTAGTGTACAATGTAATACCATCAGTGAATAGTGTACAATGTACTACCATCAGTGGGTAATGTACAATGTTCAACCATCAACGGGTAGTGTACAATCTACTACCATCAATGGGTAGTGTACAATGTACTACTATCAGTTGGTAGTGTACAATCTAGTACCATCAATGGGTAGTGTACAATGTACTACCATCAATGGGTCGTGTACAATGTACTACCACTAGTGGGTAGTGTATAATGTACTACCATCAGTGGGTAGTGTACAATGTACTACAATCAGTGGGTAGTGTTCAATGTACTACCATCGGTGGGTAGTGTACTATGTACTACCATCAGTGGGTAGTTTACAATGTACTACCATCAGTGGGTAGTGTACAATGTACTATCATCAATGGGTAGTGTACAATGTACTAGTATCATTGGGTAGTGTACAATGTACTTCCACCAGTGGGTAGTGTACAATGTACTATCATCAGTGGGTAGTGTACAATCTACTACCATCAGTGTATATTGTACAATGTACTACCATCAGTGGGTAGTGCACAATGTACTACCAGCAGTATATAACGTACTACCATCAGTGGGTAGTGTACAATGTACTACCATTAGTGGATAGTGTACAATGTACTACCATCAGTGGGTAGTGTAAAATGTACTGTCATCGGTGGATAGTGTACAATGTACTACTTTCAGTGGGTAGTGTACAATCTACTACCATCAGTGGATAGTGTGCAATGTACTAACATCAGTGGGTAGTGTACAATATACTACCACCAGTGGGTAGTGTACAATGTACTACCATCAGTGGATAATGTACAATGTACTACCATAAGTGGGTAGTGTACAATGTACTACCATCAGTGGGTAGTGTACAATGTACTACCATCAGTGTGTAGTGCACAATGTACTACCAGCAGTGTATAATGTACAATGTACTACCATATGTTGGTAGTGTACAATGTACTACCATCAGTGGGTAGTGTACAATGTACTACCATCAGTGGGTAGTGTACAATCTACTACCACCAATGGTTAGTGTACAATGTACTACCATCAATGGGTAGTGTACAATCTACTACCATCAATCGGTAGTGTACAATGTACTACCATCAGTGGGTAATGTACAATGTACTATCATCAGTGGGTAGTGTACATTGAACTACCATCAATGGGTAGTGTACAATGTACTACCATCAGTTGATAGTGTATAATGTACTACCATCAGTGGGTAGTGTACAATGTACTATCATCATTGGGTAGTGTACAATGTACTGTCATCAGTGGATAGTGTACAATGTACTACCATCAGTGGGTAGTGTACAATGTACTACAACGAGTGGGTAGTGTACAATGTACTATCATCAGTGGGTAGTGTACAATGTACTATCATCAGTGGGTAGTGTACAATCTAATACCATCAGTTTATAGTGTACAATGTACTACCCGCAGTGTACAATGTACTACCATCAGTGGGTAGTGTACAATGTATTACCATTAGTGGATAGTGTACAATGTACTACCATCAGTGGTTACTCTACAATGTACTATCATCACTGGATAGTGTACAATGTACTACTTTCAGTGGGTAGTGTTCAATCTACTACCATCAGTGGATAGTTTGCAATGTACTACCATCAGTGGGTAGTGTACAATGTACTACCATCAATGGGTAGTGTACAATGTACTAGCATCATTGGTTAGTGTACAATATACTATCATCAGTGGGTAGTGTACATTGTACTACCATCAATGGGTAGTGTACAATGTACTATCGTCAGTGGATAGTGTACAATGTAATACCATCAGTGGGGAGTGTACAGTTTACTACCATCAATGGGTAGTGTACAATGTACTATCATCAGTGGGTAGTGTACAATGTACTATCATCGGTGGATAGTGTACAATGTACTACTTTCAGTGGGTAGAGTACAATCTACTACCTTCAGTGGATAGTGTGCAATGTACTACAATCAGTGGGTAGTGTACAATGTACTACCACCAGTGGGTAGTGTACAATGTACTATCATCAGTGGGTAGTGTACATTGTACTACCATCAATGGGTAGTGTACAATGTACTACCATCAGTTGATAGTGTATAATGTACTACCATCAGTGGGTAGTGTATAATGTACTATCATCATTGGGTAGTGTACAATGTACTGTCATCAGTGGATAGTGTACAATGTACTACCATCAGTGGGTAGTGTACAATGTACTACCACCAGTGGGTAGTGTACATGGTACTATCATCAGTGGGTAGTGTACAATGTACTATCATCAGTGGGTAGTGTACAATCTAATACCATCAGTTTATAGTGAACAATGTACTACCCGCAGTGTACAATGTACTACCATCGGTGGGTAGTGTACAATGTACTACCATTAGTGGATAGTGTACAATGTACTATCATCAGTGGATAGTGTACAATGTACTACTTTCAGTGGGTAGTGTTCAATCTACTACCATCAGTGGATAGTGTGCAATGTACTACGATCAGTGGGTAGTGTACAATGTACTACCATCAATGGGTAGTGTACAATGTACTATCATCATTGGGTTGTGTACAATGTACTATCATCAGTGGGTAGTGTACATTGTACTACCATCAATGGGTAGTGTACAATGTACTATCGTCAGTGGATAGTGTACAATGTACTACCATCAGTGGGGAGTGTACATTTTACTACCATCAATGGGTAGTGTACAATGTACTATCATCAATGGGTAGTGTACAATGTACTTTCATCAGTGGATAGTGTACAATGTACTACTTTCAATGGGTAGTGTACAATCTACTACCTTCAGTGGATAGTGTGCAATGTACTACAATCAGTGGGTAGTGTACAATGTACTACCACCAGTGGGTAGTGTACAATGTACTACCATCAGTGGATAATGTACAATGTACTACCATAAGTGGGTAGTCTACAATGTACTACCATCAGTGGGTAGTGCACAATGTACTACCAGCAGTGTATAATGTACTACCATCAGTGGGTAGTGTACAATGTACTACCATTAGTGGATAGTGTACAATGTACAACCATCAGTGGGTAGTGTACAATGTACAATCATCAGTGGATAGTGTACAATGTACTCCTTTCAGTGGGTATTGTACAATTTACTACCATCATTGGATAGTGTGCAATGTACAACCATCAGTGGGTAGTGTAAAATGTACTACCACCAGTGGGTAGTGTACAATGTACTACCATCAGTGGATAGTGTACAATGTACTACCATCAGTGGGTAGTGTACAATGTACTACCATCAATGGGTAGTGTACAATGTACTATCATCATTGGGTAGTGTACAATGTACTATCATCAGTGGGTAGTGTACAATGTACTACCATCAATGGGTAGTGTACAATGTACTATCGTCAGTGGATAGTGTACAATGTACTACCATCAGTGGGGAGTGTACATTGTACTACCATCAATGGGTAGTGTACAATGTACTATCATCATTGGGTAGTGTAAAATGTACTGTCATCCGTGGATAGTGTACAATGTACTACCACCAGTGGGTAGTGTAAAATGTACTACCATCAATGGGTAGTGTACAATGTACTACCATCAATGGATAGTGTACAATCTACTACTATCAATCGGTAGTGTACAATGTACTACCATCAATGGGTAGTATACAATGTACTATCATCAGTGGGTAGTGTACATTGTACTACCATCAATGGGTAGTGTACAATGTACTACCATCAGTTGATAGTGTATAATGTACTACCATCAGTGGGTAGTGTACAATGTACTATCATCATTGGGTAGTGTACAATGTACTGTCATCAGTGGATAGTGTACAATGTACTACCATCAGTGGGTAGTGTACAATGTACTACCATCAATGGGTAGTGTACAATGTAATACCATCAGTGAATAGTGTACAATGTACTACCATCAGTGGGTAATGTACAATGTTCAACCATCAGCGGGTAGTGTACAATCTACTACCATCAATGGGTAGTGTACAATGTACTACTATCAGTTGGTAGTGTACAATCTAGTACCATCAATGGGTAGTGTACAATGTACTACCATCAATGGGTAGTGTACAATGTACTACCATCAGTGGGTAGTGTACAATGTACTACCACCAGTGGGTAGTGTACAATGTACTACCACTAGTGGGTAGTGTATAATGTACTACCATCAGTGGGTAGTGTACAATGTACTACAATCAGTGGGTAGTGTTCAATGTACTACCATCGGTGGGTAGTGTACTATGTACTACCATCAGTGGGTAGTTTACAATGTACTACCATCAGTGGGTAGTGTACAATGTACTTCCACCAGTGGGTAGTGTACAATGTACTATCATCAGTGGGTAGTGCACAATGTACTACCAGCAGTATATAACGTACTACCATCAGTGGGTAGTGTACAATGTACTACCATTAGTGGATAGTGTACAATGTACTACCATCAGTGGGTAGTGTAATATGTACTATCATCGGTGGATAGTGTACAATGTACTACTTTCAGTGGGTAGTGTACAATCTACTACCATCAGTGGATAGTGTGCAATGTACTACCATCAGTGGGTAGTGTACAATATACTACCACCAGTGGGTAGTGTACAATGTACTACCATCAGTGGATAATGTACAATGTACTACCATAAGTGGGTAGTGTACAATGTACTACCATCAGTGGGTAGTGTTCAATGTACTACCATCAGTGTGTAGTGCACAATGTACTACCAGCAGTGTATAATGTACAATGTACTACCATAAGTTGGTAGTGTACAATGTACTACCATCAGTGGGTAGTGTACAATGTACTACCATCATTGGGTAGTGTACAATCTACTACCACCAATGGTTAGTGTACAATGTACTACCATCAATGGGTAGTGTACAATCTACTACCATCAATCGGTAGTGTACAATGTACTACCATCAGTGGGTAATGTACAATGTACTATCATCATTGGGTAGTGTACAATGTACTGTCATCAGTGGATAGTGTACAATGTACTACCATCAGTGGGTAGTGTACAATGTACTACAACCAGTGGGTAGTGTACAATGTACTATCATCAGTGGGTAATGTACAATGTACTATCATCAGTGGGTAGTGTACAATCTAATACCATCAGTTTATAGTGTACAATGTACTACCCGCAGTGTACAATGTACTACCATCAGTGGGTAGTGTACAATGTATTACCATTAGTGGATAGTGTACAATGTACTACCATCAGTGGGTAGTGTACAATGTACTACCACCAGTGGGTAGTGTACAATGTACTATCATTAGTGGGTAGTGTACAATGTACTATCATCAGTGGGTTATGTACAATATAATACCATCAGTTTATAGTGTACAATGTATTACCAGCAGTGTACAATGTAATACCATCAGTGGGTAGTGTACAATGTACTACCACCAGCGGTTATTGTACAATGTACTATCATCAGTGGATAGTGTAGAATGTACTACTTTCAGTGGGTATTGTTCAATCTACTACCATCAGTGGATAGTGTGGAATGTACTACCATCAGTGGGTAGTGTACAATGTACTACCATCAGTGGGTAGTGTACAATGTAATACCACCAGTGGGTAGTGTACAATGTACTATCATCAGTGGATAGTGTACAATGTACTACCATCAGTGGGTAGTGTACAATGGACTACCTTCAGTGGGTAGTGTACGATGTAATACCACCAGTGGGTAGTGTACAATGTACTATCATCAGTGGATAGTGTACAATGTACTACCATCAGTGGGTAGTGTACAATGTACTACCATCAATGTGTATTGTACATGTACTACCATCAGTGGGTAGGGTACAATCTACTACCATCAATGGGTATTGTAAAATGTACTACCATCTGTGGATAGTGTACAATGTACTACCATCAGTGAATAGTGTGCAATGTACTACCATCAGTGGGTAATGTACAATGTTCAACCATCAGCGGGTAGTGTACAATCTACTACCATCAATGGGTAGTGTACAATGTACTACCATCATTGGGTAGTGTACAATGTACTACCATCAATGGGTAGTGTACAATCTACTACCATCAGTGGATAGTGTACAATGTACTACCATCAGTGGGTAGTGTACAATGTACTACCACCAGTGGGTAGTGTACAATGTACTACCACCCGTGGGTAGTGTACAATGTACTACCATCAGTGGGAGGTGTACAATGTACTACAATCAGTGGATAGTGTACAATGTACTACCATCAGTGGGTAGTTTACATGTCTACCATCAGTGGGTAGTGTACAATGTACTACCATCAGTGGGTAGTGTACAATGTACTACCATCAATGGGTAGTGTACAATGTACTACCATCAGTGGGTAGTGTACAATGTACTACCACCAGTGGGTAGTGCACAATGTACTATCATCAGTGGGTAGTGTACAATGTACTATCATCAGTGGGTAGCGTACAATCTACTACCATCAGTGTATAGTGTACAATGTACTACCATCAGTGGGTAGTGTACAATGTACTACCAGCAGTGTATAATGTACTACCATCAGTCGGTAGTGTACAATGTACTACCATTAGTGGATAGTGTACAATGTACTACCATCAGTGGGTAGTGTACAATGTACTATCATCGGTGGATAGTGTACAATGTACTACTTTCAGTGTGTAGTGTACAATCTACTACCATCAATGGATAGTGTGCAATGTACTACCATCAGTGGGTAGTGTACAATGTACTACCACAAGTGGGTAGTGTACAATGTACTACCATCAGTGGATAATGTACAATGTACTACCATCAGTGGGTAGTGTACAATGTACTACTATCAGTGGGTAGTGTACAATGTACTACCATCAGTGGGTAGTGTACAATGTACTACCATCAGTGGGTAGTGTACAATGTACTACCATCAATGGGTAGTGTACAATGTACTACCATTAATGGGTAGTGTACAATGTACTACCAGCTGTGGGTAGTGTACAATCTAATACCATCAATGGGTAGTGTACCATGTACTACCATCTGTGGGTAGTGTACAATATACTACCATCAGTGGGTAGTGTACAATGTACTACCATCAGTGTATAGTGTACAATGTACTGCCATCAGTGGATAGTGTACAATGTACTACCATCAATGGGTAATGTACAATGTACTACCATCAATGGGTAGTGTATGATCTATTACCATCAGTGTATAGTGTACAATGTACTACCATCAGTGGGTAGTGTACAATGTACTGCCATCACTGGGTAGTGTACAATGTACTACCATCGGTGGGTAGTGTACAATGTACTACCATCAGTGGGTAGTGTACAATGTACTATCATCAGTGGGTAGTGTACAGTGTACTACCATCAATGGGTAGTGTACAATGTACTATCATCCGTGGATAGTTTACAATGTACTACCACCAGTGGGTAGTGTACAATGTACCACCATCAGTGGGTAGTTTACAATCTACTACCACCAATGGGTAGTGTACAATGTACTACCATCAATGGGTAGTGTACAATGTACTACCATCAATGGATAGTGTACAATCTACTACCATCAATCGGTAGTGTACAATGTACTACCATCAATGGGTAGTATACAATGTACTATCATCAGTGGGTAGTGTACATTGTACTACCATCAATGGGTAGTGTACAATGTACTACCATCAGTTGATAGTGTATAATGTACTACCATCAGTGGGTAGTGTACAATGTACTATCATCATTGGGTAGTGTACAATGTACTGTCATCAGTGGATAGTGTACAATGTACTACCATCAGTGGGTAGTGTACAATGTACTACCCCCAGTGGGTAGTGTACAATGTACTATCATCAGTGGGTAGTGTACAATGTACTATCATCAGTGGGTAGTGTACAATCTAATACCATCAGTTTATAGTGTACAATGTACTACCAGCAGTGTACAATGTAATACCATCAGTGGGTAGTGTACAATGTACTACCATTAGTGGATAGTGTACAATGTACTACCATCAGTGGTTATTGTACAATGTACTATCATCAGTGGATAGTGTACAATGTACTACTTTCAGTGGGTAGTGTTCAATCTACTACCATCAGTGGATAGTGTGGAATGTACTACCATCAGTGGGTAGTGTACAATGTAATACCACCAGTGGGTAGTGTACAATGTACTATCATCAGTGGATAGTGTACAATGTACTACCATCAGTGGGTAGTGTACAATGTACTACCATCAGTGTGTATTGTACATGTACTACCATCAGTGGGTAGGGTACAATCTACTACCATCAATGGGTATTGTAAAATGTACTACAATCTGTGGATAGTGTACAATGTACTACCATCAGTGAATAGTGTGCAATGTACTACCATCAGTGGGTAATGTACAATGTTCAACCATCAGCGGGTAGTGTACAATCTACTACCATCAATGGGTAGTGTACAATGTACTACCATCATTGGGTAGTGTACAATGTACTACCATCAATGGGTAGTGTACAATCTACTACCATCAGTGGGTATTGTACAATGTACTACCATCAGTGGGTAGTGTACAATGTACTACCACCAGTGGGTAGTGTACAATGTACTACCATCAGTGGGTAGTGTACAATGTACTACCATCAGTGGGTAGTGTACAATGTACTACAATCAGTGGATAGTGTACAATGTACTACCATCAGTGGGTAGTTTACAATGTACTACCATCAGTGGGTAGTGTACAATGTACTACCATCAATGGGTAGTGTACAATGTACTACCATCAGTGGGTAGTGTACAATGTACTACCACCAGTGGGTAGTGTACAATGTACTATCATCAGTGGGTAGTGTACAATGTACTATCATCAGTGGGTAGTGTACAATGTACTACCATCAGTGGATAGTGTACAATGTACTACCATCAGTGGGTAGTGTACAATGTACTACCAGCAGTGTATAATGTACTACCATCAGTCGGTAGTGTACAATGTACTACCATTAGTGGATAGTGTACAATGTACTACCATCAGTGGGTAGTGTACAATGTACTATCATCAGTGGGTAGTGTACAATGTACTACTTTCAGTGGGTAGTGTACAATGTACTACCATCAGTGGATAGTGTACAATGTACTACCATCAGTGGGTAGTGTACAATGTACTACCACAAGTGGGTAGTGTACAATGTACTACCATCAGTGGATAGTGTACAATGTACTACCATCAGTGGGTAGTGTACAATGTACTACCATCAGTGGGTAGTGTACAATGTACTACCATCAGTGGGTAGTGTACAATGTACTACCATCAGTGGGTAGTGTACAATGTACTACCATCAGTGGGTAGTGTACAATGTACTACCAGCAGTGTATAATGTACTACCATCAGTGGGTAGTGTACAATGTACTACCATCAGTGGATAGTGTACAATGTACTACCATCAGTTTATAGTGTACAATGTACTACCAGCAGTGTACAATGTACTACCATCAGTGGGTAGTGTACAATGTACTACCATCAGTGGGTAGTGTACAATGTACTACCATCAGTGGTTAGTGTACAATGTACTATCATCAGTGGATAGTGTACAATGTACTACTTTCAGTGGGTAGTGTTCAATCTACTACCATCAGTGGATAGTGTGCAATGTACTACCATCATTGGGTAGTGTACAATGTACTACCACCAGTGGGTAGTGTACAATGTACTATCATCAGTGGATAGTGTACAATGTACTTCCATCAGTGGGTAGTGTACATGTACTACCATCAGTGGGTAGTGTACAATCTACTACCATCAATGGGTAGTGTAAAATGTACTACCATCTGTGGATAGTGTACAATGTACTACCATCAATGGGTAGTGTACAATGTAATACCATCAGTGAATAGTGTACAATGTACTACCATCAGTGGGTAATGTACAATGTTCTACCATCAGCGGGTAGTGTACAATCTACTACCATCAATGGGTAGTGTACAATGTACTACCATCAGTTGGTAGTGTACAATCTAGTACCATCAATGGGTAGTGTACAATGTACTACCATCAATGGGTAGTGTACAATGTACTACCACTAGTGGGTAGTGTACAATGTACTACCATCAGTGGGTAGTGTACAATGTACTACAATCAGTGGGTAGTGTACAATGTACTACCATCGGTGGGTAGTGTACTATGTACTACCATCAGTGGGTAGTTTACAATGTACTACCATCAGTGGGTAGTGTACAATGTACTATCATCAATGGGTAGTGTACAATGTACTACCATCATTGGGTAGTGTACAATGTACTACCATCAGTGGGTAGTGTACAATGTACTATCATCAGTGGGTAGTGTACAATCTACTACCATCAGTGGATAGTGTACAATGTACTACCATCAGTGGGTAGTGTACAATGTACTACCATCAGTATATAACGTACTACCATCAGTGGGTAGTGTACAATGTACTACCATCAGTGGGTAGTGTACAATGTACTACCATCAGTGGGTAGTGTACAATGTACTACCATCAGTGGGTAGTGTACAATGTACTACCATCAGTGGGTAGTGTACAATGTACTACCATCAGTGGATAGTGTACAATGTACTACCATCAGTGGGTAGTGTACAATGTACTACCATCAGTGGGTAGTGTACAATGTACTACCATCAGTGGGTAGTGTACAATGTACTACCATCAGTGGGTAGTGTACAATGTACTACCATCAGTGGGTAGTGTACAATGTACTACCATCAGTGGGTAGTGCACAATGTACTACCAGCAGTGTATAATGTACAATGTACTACCATCAGTGGGTAGTGTACAATGTACTACCATCAGTGGGTAGTGTACAATGTACTACCATCAGTGGGTAGTGTACAATCTACTACCATCAATGGGTAGTGTACAATGTACTACCATCAATGGGTAGTGTACAATCTACTACCATCAATCGGTAGTGTACAATGTACTACCATCAGTGGGTAGTGTACAATGTACTATCATCAGTGGGTAGTGTACATTGTACTACCATCAATGGGTAGTGTACAATGTACTACCATCAGTTGATAGTGTATAATGTACTACCATCAGTGGGTAGTGTACAATGTACTATCATCATTGGGTAGTGTACAATGTACTGTCATCAGTGGATAGTGTACAATGTACTACCATCAGTGGGTAGTGTACAATGTACTACCACCAGTGGGTAGTGTACAATGTACTATCATCAGTGGGTAGTGTACAATGTACTATCATCAGTGGGTAGTGTACAATCTAATACCATCAGTTTATAGTGTACAATGTACTACCCGCAGTGTACAATGTACTACCATCAGTGGGTAGTGTACAATGTACTACCATTAGTGGATAGTGTACAATGTACTACCATCAGTGGTTAGTGTACAATGTACTATCATCACTGGATAGTGTACAATGTACTACTTTCAGTGGGTAGTGTTCAATCTACTACCATCAGTGGATAGTGTGCAATGTACTACCATCAGTGGGTAGTGTACAATGTACTACCATCAATGGGTAGTGTACAATGTACTATCATCATTGGGTAGTGTACAATGTACTATCATCAGTGGGTAGTGTACATTGTACTACCATCAATGGGTAGTGTACAATGTACTATCGTCAGTGGATAGTGTACAATGTACTACCATCAGTGGGGAGTGTACATTGTACTACCATCAATGGGTAGTGTACAATGTACTATCATCAGTGGGTAGTGTACAATGTACTATCATCGGTGGATAGTGTACAATGTACTACTTTCAGTGGGTAGTGTACAATCTACTACCATCAGTGGATAGTGTGCAATGTACTACCATCAGTGGGTAGTGTACAATGTACTACCACCAGTGGGTAGTGTACAATGTACTATCATCAGTGGGTAGTGTACAATGTACTACCATCAATGGGTAGTGTACAATGTACTACCATCAGTTGATAGTGTATAATGTACTACCATCAGTGGGTAGTGTACAATGTACTATCATCATTGGGTAGTGTACAATGTACTGTCATCAGTGGATAGTGTACAATGTACTACCATCAGTGGGTAGTGTACAATGTACTACCACCAGTGGGTAGTGTACATGGTACTATCATCAGTGGGTAGTGTACAATGTACTACCATCAGTGGATAGTGTACAATGTACTACCATCAGTGGTTAGTGTACAATGTACTATCATCAGTGGATAGTGTACAATGTACTACTTTCAGTGGGTAGTGTTCAATCTACTACCATCAGTGGATAGTGTGCAATGTACTACGATCAGTGGGTAGTGTACAATGTACTACCATCAATGGGTAGTGTACAATGTACTATCATCAGTGGGTAGTGTACATTGTACTACCATCAATGGGTAGTGTACAATATACTATCGTCAGTGGATAGTGTACAATGTACTACCATCAGTGGGGAGTGTACATTTTACTACCATCAATGGGTAGTGTACAATGTACTATCATCAGTGGGTAGTGTACAATGTACTATCATCAGTGGATAGTGTACAATGTACTACTTTCAATGGGTAGTGTACAATCTACTACCTTCAGTGGATAGTGTGCAATGTACTACAATCAGTGGGTAGTGTACAATGTACTACCACCAGTGGGTAGTGTACAATGTACTAACATCAGTGGATAATGTACAATGTACTACCATAAGTGGGTAGTGTACAATGTACTACCATCAGTGGGTAGTGTACAATGTACTACCATCAGTGGGTAGTGCACAATGTACTACCAGCAGTGTATAATGTACTACCATCAGTGGGTAGTGTACAATGTACTACCATTAGTGGATAGTGTACAATGTACAACCATCAGTGGGTAGTGTACAATGTACAATCATCAGTGGATAGTGTACAATGTACTCCTTTCAGTGGGTAGTGTACAATATACTACCATCAGTGGATAGTGTGCAATGTACAACCATCAGTGGGTAGTGTACAATGTACTACCACCAGTGGGTAGTGTACAATGTACTACCATCAATGGGTAGTGTACAATGTACTATCATCATTGGGTAGTGTACAATGTACTAGCATCAGTGGGTTGTGTACAATGTACTACCATCAATGGGTAGTGTACAATGTACTATCGTCAGTGGATAGTGTACAATGTACTACCATCAGTGGGGAGTGTACATTGTACTACCATCAATGGATAGTGTACAATGTACTATCATCATTGGGTAGTGTACAATGTTCTACCATCAGTGGGTAGTGTACAATGTACTACCATCAATGGGTAGTGTACAATGTACTACCATCAGTTGGTAGTGTACAATCTACTACCATCAATGGGTAGTGTACAATGTACTACCATCAATGGGTAGTGTACAATGTACTACCATCAGTGGGTAGTGTACAATGTACTACCACCAGTGGGTAGTGTACAATGTACTACCATCAGTGGGTAGTGTACAATGTACTACCATCAGTGGGTAGTGTACAATGTACTACATCAGTGGGTAGTGTTCAATGTACTACCATCGGTGGGTAGTGTACTATGTACTACCATCAGTGGGTAGTTACAATGTACTACCATCAGTGGGTAGTGTACAATGTACTATCATCAATGGGTAGTGTACAATGTAATAGTATCATTGGGTAGTGTACAATGTACTTCCACCAGTGGGTAGTGTACAATGTACTATCATCAGTGGGTAGTGTACAATCTACTACCATCAGTGTATAGTGTACAATGTACTACCATCAGTGGGTAGTGCACAATGTACTACCAGCAGTATATAACGTACTACCATCAGTGGGTAGTGTACAATGTACTACCATTAGTGGATAGTGTACAATGTACTACCATCAGTGGGTAGTGTACAATGTACTATCATCGGTGGATAGTGTACAATGTACTACTTTCAGTGGGTAGAGTACAATCTACTACCATCAGTGGATAGTGTGCAATGTACTACCATCAGTGGGTAGTGTACAATATACTACCACCAGTGGGTAGTGTACAATGTACTACCATCAGTGGATAATGTACAATGTACTACCATAAATGGGTAGTGTACACTGTACTACCATCAGTGGGTAGTGTACAATGTACTACCATCAGTGTGTAGTGCACAATGTACTACCAGCAGTGTATAATGTACAATGTACTACCATAAGTTGGTAGTGTACAATGTACTACCATCAGTGGGTAGTGTACAATGTACTACCATCAGTGGGTAGTGTACAATCTACTACCACCAATGGGTAGTGTACAATGTACTACCATCAATGGGTAGTGTACAATCTACTACCATCAATCGGTAGTGTACAATGTACTACCATCAGTGGGTAGTGTACAATGTACTATCATCAGTGAGTAGTGTACATTGTACTACCATCAATGGGTAGTGTACAATGTACTACCATCAGTGGGTAGTGTACAATGTACTATAACCAGTGGGTAGTGTACAATGTACTATCATCAGTGGGTAGTGTACAATGTACTATCATCAGTGGGTAGTGTACAATCTAATACCATCAGTTTATAGTGTACAATGTACTACCCGCAGTGTACAATGTACTACCATCAGTGGGTAGTGTACAATTTATTACCATTAGTGGATAGTGTACAATGTACTACCATCAGTGGTTAGTGTACAATGTACTATCATCACTGGATAGTGTACAATATACAACTTTCAGTGGGTAGTGTTCAATCTACTACCATCAGTGGATAGTGTGCAATGTACTACCATCAGTGGGTAGTGTACAATGTACTACCATCAATGGGTAGTGTACAATGTACTATCATCATTGGTTAGTGTACAATGTACTATCATCAGTGGGTAGTGTACATTGTACTACCATCAATGGGTAGTGTACAATGTACTATCGTCAGTGGATAGTGTACAATGTAATACTATCAGAGGGGAGTGTACATTTTACTACCATCAATGGGTAGTGTACAATGTACTATCATCAGTGGGTAGTGTACAATGTACTATCATCGGTGGATAGTGTACAATGTACTACTTTCAGTGGGTAGAGTACAATCTACTACCTTTAGTGGATAGTGTGCAATGTACTACAATCAGTGGGTAGTGTACAATGTACTATCATCAGTGGGTAGTGTACATTGTACTACCATCAATGGGTAGTGTACAATGTACTACCATCAGTTGATAGTGTATAATGTACTACCATCAGTGGGTAGTGTACAATGTACTGTCATCAGTGGATAGTGTACAATGTACTACCATCAGTGGGTAGTGTACAATGTACTACCACCAGTGGGTAGTGTACATGGTACTATCATCAGTGGGTAGTGTACAATGTACTACCATTAGTGGATAGTGTACAATGTACTACCATCAGTGATTAGTGTACAATGTACTATCATCAGTGGATAGTGTACAATGTACTACTTTCAGTGGGTAGTGTTCAATCTACTACCATCAGTGGATAGTGTGCTATGTACTACGATCAGTGGGTAGTGTACAATGTACTACCATCAATGGGTAGTGTACAATGTACTATCATCAGTGGGTAGTGTACATTGTACTACCATCAATGGGTAGTGTACAATATACTATCGTCAGTGTATAGTGTACAATGTACTACCATCAGTGGGGAGTGTACATTTTACTACCATCAATGGGTAGTGTACAATGTACTATCATCAGTGGGTAGTGTACAATGTACTATCATCAGTGGATAGTGTACAATGTACTACTTTCAATGGGTAGTGTACAATCTACTACCTTCAGTGGATAGTGTGCAATGTACAACAATCAGTGGGTAGTGTACAATGTACTACCACCAGTGGGTAGTGTACAATGTACTAACATCAGTGGATAATGTACAATGTACTACCATAAGTGGGTAGTGTACAATGTACTACCATCAGTGGGTAGTGTACAATGTACTACCATCAGTGGGTAGTGCACAATGTACTACCAGCAGTGTATAATGTACTACCATCAGTGGGTAGTGTACAATGTACTACCATTAATGAATAGTGTACAATGTACAACCATCAGTGGGTAGTGTACAATGTACAATCATCAGTGGATAGTGTACAATGTACTCCTTTCAGTGGGTAGTGTACAATATACTACCATCAGTGGATAGTGTGCAATGTACAACCATCAGTGGGTAGTGTACAATGTACTACCACCAGTGGGTAGTGTACAATGTACTACCATCAGTGGATAGTGTACAATGTACTACCATCAGTGGGTAGTGTACAATGTACTACCATCAATGGGTAGTGTACAATGTACTATCATCATTGGGTAGTGTACAATGTACTAGCATCAGTGGGTAGTGTACAATGTACTACCATCAATGGGTAGTGTACAATGTACTATCGTCAGTGGATAGTGTACAATGTACTACCATCAGTGGGGAGTGTACATTGTACTACCATCAATGGGTAGTGTACAATGTAGTATCATCATTGGGTAGTGTACAATGTACTGTCATCCCTGGATAGTGTACAATGTACTACCACCAGTGGGTAGTGTACAATGTACTACCATCAGTGGGTAGTGTACAATCTACTACCATCAATGGATAGTGTGCAATGTACTACCATCAGTGGGTAGTGTACAATGTACTACCACAAGTGGGTAGTGTACAATGTACTACCATCAGTGGATAATGTACAATTACTACCATCAGTGGGTAGTGTACAATTTACTACCATCAGTGGGTAGTGTACAATGTACTACCATCAGTGGGTAGTGTACAATGTACTACCATCAGTGGGTAGTGTACAATGTACTACCATCAGTGGGTAGTGTACAATGTACTACCATCAGTGGGTAGTGTACAATCTAATACCATCAATGTGTAGTGTACCATGTACTACCATCTGTGGGTAGTGTACAATATACTACCATCAGTGGGTGGTATACAATGTACTACCATCAGTGTATAGTGTACAATGTACTGCCATCAGTGGATAGTGTACAATGTACTACCATCAATGGGTAATGTACAATGTACTACCATCAATGGGTAGTGTATGATCTATTACCATCAGTGGGTAGGGTACAATCTACTACCATCAATGGGTATTGTAAAATGTACTACCATCTGTGGATAGTGTACAATGTACTACCATCAGTGAATAGTGTGCAATGTACTACCATCAGTGGGTAATGTACAATGTTCAACCATCAGCGGGTAGTGTACAATCTACTACCATCAATGAGTAGTGTACAATGTACTACCATCAGTTGGTAGTGTACAATCTACTACCATCAGTGTATAGTGTACAATGTACTGCCATCAGTGGATAGTGTACAATGTACTACCATCAATGGGTAATGTACAATGTACTACCATCAATGGGTAGTGTATGATCTATTACCATCAGTGGATAGTGTACAATGTACTACCATCAGTGGGTAGTGTACAATGTACTGCCATCAATGGGTAGTGTACAATGTACTACCATCGGTGGGTAGTGTACAATGTACTACCATCAGTGGGTAGTGTACAATGTACTATCATCAGTGGGTAGTGTACATTGTACTACCATCAATGGGTAGTGTACAATGTACTATCATCCGTGGATAGTGTACAATGTACTACCACCAGTGGGTAGTGTACAATGTACTACCATCAGTGGGTAGTTTACAATCTACTACCACCAATGGGTAGTGTACAATGTACTACCATCAATGGGTAGTGTACAATGTACTACCATCAGTGGATAGTGTACAATCTACTACCATCAATCGGTAGTGTACAATGTACTACCATCAATGGGTAGTATACAATGTACTATCATCAGTGGGTAGTGTACATTGTACTACCATCAATGGGTAGTGTACAATGTACTACCATCAGTTGATAGTGTATAATGTACTACTATCAGTGGGTAGTGTACAATGTACTATCATCATTGGGTAGTGTACAATGTACTGTCATCAGTGGATAGTGTACAATGTACTACCATCAGTGGGTAGTGTACAATGTACTACCACCAGTGGGTAGTGTACAATGTACTATCATCAGTGGGTAGTGTACAATGTACTATCATCAGTGGGTAGTGTACAATCTAATACCATCAGTTTATAGTGTACAATGTACTACCAGCAGTGTACAATGTAATACCATCAGTGGGTAGTGTACAATGTACTACCATTAGTGGATAGTGTACAATGTACTACCATCAGTGGTTATTGTACAATGTACTATCATCAGTGGATAGTGTACAATGTACTACTTTCAGTGGGTAGTGTTCAATCTACTACCATCAGTGGATAGTGTGGAATGTACTACCATCAGTGGGTAGTGTACAATGTAATACCACCAGTGGGTAGTGTACAATGTACTATCATCAGTGGATAGTGTACAATGTACTACCATCAGTGGGTAGTGTACAATGTACTACCATCAGTGTGTATTGTACATGTACTACCATCAGTGGGTAGGGTACAATCTACTACCATCAATGGGTATTGTAAAATGTACTACCATCTGTGGATAGTGTACAATGTACTACCATCAGTGAATAGTGTGCAATGTACTACCATCAGTGGGTAATGTACAATGTTCAACCATCAGCGGGTAGTGTACAATCTACTACCATCAATGGGTAGTGTACAATGTACTACCATCAGTTGGTAGTGTACAATCTACTACCATCAATGGGTAGTGTACAATGTACTACCATCAATGGGTAGTGTACAATGTACTACCATCAATGGGTAGTGTACAATCTACTACCATCAGTGGATAGTGTACAATGTACTACCATCAGGGGGTAGTGTACAATGTACTACCACCAGTGGGTAGTGTACAATGTACTACCATCAGTGGGTAGTGTACAATGTACTACCATCAGTGTGTATTGTACATGTACTACCATCAGTGGGTAGGGTACAATCTACTACCATCAATGGGTATTGTAAAATGTACTACCATCTGTGGATAGTGTACAATGTACTACCATCAGTGAATAGTGTGCAATGTACTACCATCAATGGGTAATGTACAATGTTCAACCATCAGCGGGTAGTGTACAATCTACTACCATCAATGGGTAGTGTACAATGTACTACCATCAGTTGGTAGTGTACAATCTACTACCATCAATGGGTAGTGTACAATGTACTACCATCAATGGGTAGTGTACAATGTACTACCATCAATGGGTAGTGTACAATCTACTACCATCAGTGGATAGTGTACAATGTACTACCATCAGTGGGTAGTGTACAATGTACTACCACCAGTGGGTAGTGTACAATGTACTACCACCCGTGGGTAGTGTACAATGTACTACCATCAGTGGGTAGTGTACAATGTACTACAATCAGTGGATAGTGTACAATGTACTACCATCAGTGGGTAGTTTACAATGTACTACCATCAGTGGGTAGTGTACAATGTACTACCATCAATGGGTAGTGTACAATGTACTACCATCAGTGGGTAGTGTACAATGTACTACCACCAGTGGGTAGTGCACAATGTACTATCATCAGTGGGTAGTGTACAATGTACTATCATCAGTGGGTAGCGTACAATCTACTACCATCAGTGTATAGTGTACAATGTACTACCATCAGTGGGTAGTGTACAATGTACTACCAGTAGTGTATAATGTACTACCATCAGACGGTAGTGTACAATGTACTACCATTAGTGGATAGTGTACAATGTACTACCATCAGTGGGTAGTGTACAATGTACTATCATCGGTGGATAGTGTACAATGTACTACTTTCAGTGGGTAGTGTACAATCTACTACCATCAATGGATAGTGTGCAATGTACTACCATCAGTGGGTAGTGTACAATGTACTACCACAAGTGGGTAGTGTACAATGTACTACCATCAGTGGATAATGTACAATGTACTACCATCAGTGGGTAGTGTACAATGTACTACCATCAGTGGGTAGTGTACAATGTACTACCATCAGTGGGTAGTGTACAATGTACTACCATCAGTGTATAGTGTACAATGTACTACCATCAGTAGGTAGTGTACAATGTACTACCAGCAGTGTATAATGTACTACCATCAGTGGGTAGTGTACAATGTACTACCATTAGTGGATAGTGTACAATGTACTACAATCAGTTTATAGTGTACAATGTACTACCAGCAGTGTACAATGTACTACCATCAGTGGGTAGTGTACAATGTACTACCATTAGTGGATAGTGTACAATGTACTACCATCAGTGGTTAGTGTACAATGTACTATCATCAGTTGATAGTGTACAATGTACTACTTTCAGTGGGTAGTGTTCAATCTACTACCATCAGTGGATAGTGTGCAATGTACTACCATCATTGGGTAGTGTACAATGTACTACCACCAGTGGGTAGTGTACAATGTACTATCATCAGTGGATAGTGTACAATGTACTTCCATCAGTGGGTAGTGTACAATGTACTACCATCAGTGTGTAGTGTACATGTACTACCATCAGTGGGTAGTGTACAATCTACTACCATCAATGGGTAGTGTAAAATGTACTACCATCTGTGGATAGTGTACAATGTACTACCATCAATGGGTAGTGTACAATGTAATACCATCAGTGAATAGTGTACAATGTACTACCATCAATGGGTAGTGTACAATGTACTACCATCAGTTGGTAGTGTACAATCTACTACCATCAATGGGTAGTGTACAATGTACTACCATCAATGGGTAGTGTACAATGTACTACCATCAGTGGGTAGTGTACAATGTACTACCACCAGTGGGTAGTGTACAATGTACTACCATCAGTGGGTAGTGTACAATGTACTACCATCAGTGGGTAGTGTACAATGTACTACAATCAGTGGGTAGTGTTCAATGTACTACCATCGGTGGGTAGTGTACAATGTACTACCATCAGTGGGTAGTTTACAATGTACTACCATCAGTGGGTAGTGTACAATGTACTATCATCAATGGGTAGTGTACAATGTACTAGTATCATTGGGTAGTGTACAATGTACTTCCACCAGTGGGTAGTGTACAATGTACTATCATCAGTGGGTAGTGTACAATCTACTACCATCAGTGTATAGTGTACAATGTACTACCATCAGTGGGTAGTGCACAATGTACTACCAGCAGTATATAACGTACTACCATCAGTGGGTAGTGTACAATGTACTACCATTAGTGGATAGTGTACAATGTACTACCATCAGTGGGTAGTGTACAATGTACTATCATCAGTGGATAGTGTACAATGTACTACTTTCAGTGGGTAGTGTACAATCTACTACCATCAGTGGATAGTGTGCAATGTACTACCATCAGTGGGTAGTGTACAATATACTACCACCAGTGGGTAGTGTACAATGTACTACCATCAGTGGATAATGTACAATGTACTACCATAAGTGGGTAGTGTACAATGTACTACCATCAGTGGGTAGTGTACAATGTACTACCATCAGTGTGTAGTGCACAATGTACTACCAGCAGTGTATAATATACAATGTACTACCATAAGTTGGTAGTGTACAATGTACTACCATCAGTGGGTAGTGTACAATGTACTACCATCAGTGGGTAGTGTACAATCTACTACCACCAATGGGTAGTGTACAATGTACAACCATCAATGGGTAGTGTACAATATACTACCATCAATCGGTAGTGTACAATGTACTACCATCAGTGGGTAGTGTACAATGTACTATCATCAGTGGGTAGTGTACATTGTACTACCATCAATGGGTAGATTACAATGTACTACCATCAGTTGATAGTGTATAATGTACTACCATCAGTGGGTAGTGTACAATGTACTATCATCATTGGGTAGTGTACAATGTACTGTCATCAATGGATAGTGTACAATGTACTACCATCAGTGGGTAGTGTACAATGTACTACAACCAGTGGGTAGTGTACAATGTACTATCATCAGTGGGTAGTGTACAATGTACTATCATCAGTGGGTAGTGTACAATCTAATACCATCAGTTTATAGTGTACAATGTACTACCCACAGTGTACAATGTACTACCATCAGTGGGTAGTTTACAATGTATTACCATTAGTGGATAGTGTACAATGTACTACCATCAGTGGTTAGTGTACAATGTACTATCATCACTGGATAGTGTACAATGTACTACTTTCAGTGGGTAGTGTTCAATCTACTACCATCAGTGGATAGTGTGCAATGTACTACCGTCAGTGGGTAGTGTACAATGTACTACCATCAATGGGTAGTGTACAATGTACTATCATCATTGGTTAGTGTACAATGTACTATCATCAGTGGGTAGTGTACATTGTACTACCATCAATGCGTAGTGTAAAATGTACTATCGTCAGTGGATAGTGTACAATGTAATACCATCAGTGGGGAGTGTACATTTTACTACCATCAATGGGTAGTGTACAATGTACTATCGTCAGTGGATAGTGTACAATGTACTACCATCAGTGGGGAGTGTACATTGTACTACCATCAATGGGTAGTGTACAATGTACTATCATCATTGGGTAGTGTAAAATGTACTGTCATCCGTGGATAGTGTACAATGTACTACCATCAGTGGGTAGTGTACAATCTACTACCATCAATGGATAGTGTGCAATGTACTACCATCAGTGGGTAGTGTACAATGTACTACCACAAGTGGGTAGTGTACAATGTACTACCATCAGTGGATAATGTACAATGTACTACCATCAGTGGGTAGTGTACAATGTACTACCATCAGTGGGTAGTGTACAATGTACTACCATCAGTGGGTAGTGTACAATGTACTACCATCAGTGGGTAGTGTACAATGTACTACCATCAGTGGGTAGTGTACAATGTACTACCATCAGTGGGTAGTGTACAATGTACTACCATCAATGGGTAGTGTACAATGTACTACCATCAATGGGTAGTGTACAATCTACTACCATCAGTGGATAGTGTACAATGTACTACCATCAGTGGGTAGTGTACAATGTACTGCCATCAATGGGTAGTGTACAATGTACTACCATCGGTGGGTAGTGTACAATGTACTACCATCAGTGGGTAGTGTACAATGTACTATCATCAGTGGGTAGTGTACATTGTACTACCATCAATGGGTAGTGTACAATGTACTATCATCAGTGGATAGTGTACAATGTACTACCATCAGTGGGTAGTGTACAATGTACTACCATCAGTGGGTAGTGTACAATGTACTACCACCAGTGGGTAGTGTACAATGTACTACCATCAATGGGTAGTGTACAATGTACTACCATCATTGGATAGTGTACAATGTACTACCATCAGTGGGTAGTGTACAATGTACTACCATCAATGGGTAGTGTACAATGTACTACCATCAATGGATAGTGTACAATGTACTACCATCGATGGGTAGTGTACAATGTACTACCATCAATGGGTAGTATACAATGTACTATCATCAGTGGGTAGTGTACAATGTACTATCATCATTGGGTAGTGTACAATGTACTGTCATCAGTGGATAGTGTACAATGTACTACCATCAGTGGGTAGTGTACAATCTACTACCATCAATGGATAGTGTGCAATGTACTACCATCAGTGGGTAGTGTACAATGTACTACCACAAGTGGGTAGTGTACAATGTACTACCATCAGTGGATAATGTACATTGTACTACCATCAGTGGGTAGTGTACAATGTACTATCATCATTGGGTAGTGTACAATGTACTGTCATCCGTGGATAGTGTACAATGTACTACCATCAGTGGGTAGTGTACAATCTACTACCATCAATGGATAGTGTGCAATGTACTACCATCAGTGGGTAGTGTACAATGTACTACCACAAGTGGGTAGTGTACAATGTACTACCATCAGTGGATAATGTACAATGTACTACCATCAGTGGGTAGTGTACAATGTACTACCATCAGTGGGTAGTGTACAATGTACTATCATCAGTGGGTAGTGTACAATGTACTACCATCAATGGGTAGTGTACAATGTACTATCATCAGTGGATAGTGTACAATGTACTACCATCAGTGGGTAGTGTACAATGTACTACCATCAGTGGGTAGTGTACAATCTACTACCACCAATGGGTAGTGTACAATGTACTACCATCAATGGGTAGTGTACAATGTACTACCATCAATGGGTAGTGTACAATGTACTACCATCGATGGGTAGTGTACAATGTACTACCATCAATGGGTAGTGTACAATGTACTATCATCAGTGGGTAGTGTACAATGTACTACCATCAATGGGTAGTGTACAATGTACTACCATCAGTTGATAGTGTACAATGTACTACCATCAGTGGGTAGTGTACAATGTACTACCATCATTGGGTAGTGTACAATGTACTATCATCAGTGGATAGTGTACAATGTACTACCATCAGTGGGTAGTGTACAATGTACTACCATCAGTGGGTAGTGTACAATGTACTACCATCAATGGGTAGTGTACAATGTACTACCATCAGTGGGTAGTGTACAATGTACTACCATCAGTGGGTAGTGTACAATGTACTACCATCAGTGGGTAGTGTACAATGTACTACCATTAGTGGGTAGTGTACAATGTACTACCAGCTGTGGGTAGTGTACAATCTAATACCATCAATGGGTAGTGTACCATGTACTACCATCTGTGGGTAGTGTACAATGTACTACCATCAGTGGGTAGTATACAATGTACTACCATCAGTGTATAGTGTACAATGTACTGCCATCAGTGGATAGTGTACAATGTACTACCATCAGTGGGTAGTGTACAATGTACTACCATCAATGGGTAGTGTACAATGTACTACCATCAGTGGATAGTGTACAATGTACTACCATCAGTGGGTAGTGTACAATGTACTACCATCAGTGGGTAGTTTACAATCTACTACCACCAATGGGTAGTGTACAATGTACTACCATCAATGGGTAGTGTACAATGTACTACCATCAATGGATAGTGTACAATCTACTACCATCGATCGGTAGTGTACAATGTACTACCATCAATGGGTAGTGTACAATGTACTATCATCAATGGGTAGTGTACAATGTACTACCATCAATGGGTAGTGTACAATGTACTACCATCAGTGGGTAGTGTACAATGTACTACCATCAATGGGTAGTGTACAATGTACTACCATCAGTGGGTAGTGTACAATGTACTACCATCAGTGGGTAGTGTACAATGTACTACCATCAGTGGGTAGTGTACAATGTACTACCATCAGTGGGTAGTGTACAATGTACTACCATCAATGGGTAGTGTACAATGTACTACCATCAATGGGTAGTGTACAATGTACTACCATCAGTGGATAGTGTACAATGTACTACCATCAGTGGGTAGTGTACAATGTACTACCATCATTGGGTAGTGTACAATGTACTGTCATCAGTGATAGTGTACAATGTACTACCATCAGTGGGTAGTGTACAATGTACTACCATCAATGGGTAGTGTACAATGTACTACCATCAGTGGGTAGTGTACAATGTACTACCATCAGTGGGTAGTGTACAATGTACTACCATCAGTGGGTAGTGTACAATGTACTACCATCAGTGGGTAGTGTACAATGTACTACCATCAGTGGGTAGTGTACAATGTACTACCACAGTGGGTAGTGTACAATGTACTACCATCAATGGGTAGTGTACAATGTACTACCATCTGTGGTAGTGTACAATGTACTACCATCAGTGGGTAGTGTACAATGTACTACCATCAGTGGGTAGTGTACAATGTACTACCATCAGTGGGTAGTGTACAATGTACTACCATCAATGGGTAGTGTACAATGTACTACCATCAGTGGGTAGTGTACAATGTACTACCATCAGTGGGTAGTGTACAATGTACTACCATCAGTGGGTAGTGTACAATGTACTACCATCAATGGGTAGTGTACAATGTACTACCATCAGTGGGTAGTGTACAATGTACTACCATCAGTGGGTAGTGTACAATGTACTACCATTAGTGGGTAGTGTACAATGTACTACCAGCTGTGGGTAGTGTACAATGTAATACCATCAATGGGTAGTGTACCATGTACTACCATCAGTGGGTAGTGTACAATGTACTACCATCAGTGGGTAGTGTACAATGTACTACCATCAGTGTATAGTGTACAATGTACTGCCATCAGTGGATAGTGTACAATGTACTACCATCAATGGGTAATGTACAATGTACTACCATCAGTGGGTAGTGTACAATGTACTACCATCAGTGGGTAGTGTACAATGTACTATCATCAGTGGGTAGTGTACATTGTACTACCATCAATGGGTAGTGTACAATGTACTACCATCAGTGGATAGTGTACAATGTACTACCATCAGTGGGTAGTGTATGATCTATTACCATCAGTGGATAGTGTACAATGTACTACCATCAGTGGGTAGTGTACAATGTACTGCCATCAATGGGTAGTGTACAATGTACTACAATCGGTGGGTAGTGTACAATGTACTACCATCAGTGGGTAGTGTACAATGTACTATCATCAGTGGGTAGTGTACATTGTACTACCATCAAAGGGTAGTGTACAATGTACTATCATCCGTGGATAGTGTACAATGTACTACCACCAGTGGGTAGTGTACAATGTACTACCATCAGTGGGTAGTTTACAATCTACTACCACCAATGGGTAGTGTACAATGTACTACCATCGATGGGTAGTGTACAATGTACTACCATCAATGGGTAGTATACAATGTACTATCATCAGTGGGTAGTGTACATTGTACTACCATCAATGGGTAGTGTACAATGTACTACCATCAGTTGATAGTGTATAATGTACTACTATCAGTGGGTAGTGTACAATGTACTATCATCATTGGGTAGTGTACAATGTACTATCATCAGTGGATAGTGTACAATGTACTACCATCACTGGGTAGTGTACAATGTACTACCATCAGTGGGTAGTGTACAATGTACTACCATCAGTGGGTAGTGTACAATGTACTACCATCAGTGGGTAGTGTACAATGTACTACCATCAGTGGGTAGTGTACAATGTACTACCATCAGTGGGTAGTGTACAATGTACTACCATCTGTGGGTAGTGTACAATGTACTACCATTAGTTGGTAGTGTACAATGTACTACCAGCTGTGGGTAGTGTACAATCTAATACCATCAATGGGTAGTGTACCATGTACTACCATCTGTGGGTAGTGTACAATATACTACCATCAGTGGGTAGTATACAATGTACTACCATCAGTGTATAGTGTACAATGTACTGCCATCAGTGGATAGTGTACAATGTACTATCATCAGTGGGTAGTGTACATTGTACTACCATCAAAGGGTAGTGTACAATGTACTATCATCCGTGGATAGTGTACAATATACTACCACCAGTGGGTAGTGTACAATGTACTACCATCAGTGGGTAGTTTACAATCTACTACCACCAATGGGTAGTGTACAATGTACTACCATCAATGGGTAGTGTACAATGTACTACCATCAATGGATAGTGTACAATCTACTACCATCGATCGGTAGTGTACAATGTACTACCATCAATGGGTAGTATACAATGTACTATCATCAATGGGTAGTGTACAGTGTACTACCATCAATGGGTAGTGTACAATGTACTACCATCAGTGGGTAGTGTACAATGTACTACCATCAATGGGTAGTATACAATGTACTATCATCAATGGGTAGTGTACAATGTACTATCATCAATGGGTAGTGTACAATGTACTACCATCAGTGGGTAGTGTACAATGTACTACCATCAATGGGTAGTGTACATTGTACTACCATCAATGGGTAGTGTACAATGTACTACCATCAGTTGATAGTGTACAATGTACTAATCAGTGGGTAGTGTACAATGTACTACCATCATGGGTAGTGTACAATGTACTATCATCAGTGGATAGTGTACAATGTACTACCATCAGTGGGTAGTGTACAATGTACTACCATCAGTGGGTAGTGTACAATGTACTACCATCAGTGGGTAGTGTACAATGTACTACCATCAGTGGGTAGTGTACAATGTACTACCATCAGTGGGTAGTGTACAATGTACTACCATCAGTGGGTAGTGTACAATGTACTACCATCAGTGGGTAGTGTACAATGTACTACCATCAGTGGGTAGTGTACAATGTACTACCATCAGTGGGTAGTGTACAATGTACTACCATCAGTGGGTAGTGTACAATGTACTACCATCAGTGGGTAGTGTACAATGTACTACCATCAGTGTATAGTGTACAATGTACTACCATCAGTGGGTAGTGTACAATGTACTACCATCAATGGGTAATGTACAATGTACTACCATCAATGGGTAGTGTACAATGTACTACCATCAGTGGGTAGTGTACAATGTACTACCATCAGTGGGTAGTGTACAATGTACTACCATCAGTGGGTAGTGTACAATGTACTACCATCAGTGGGTAGTGTACAATGTACTACCATCAGTGGGTAGTGTACAATGTACTACCATCAGTGGGTAGTGTACAATGTACTACCATCAGTGGGTAGTGTACAATGTACTACCATCAGTGGGTAGTGTACAATGTACTACCATCAGTGGGTAGTGTACAATGTACTACCATCAGTGGGTAGTGTACAATGTACTACCATCAGTGGGTAGTGTACAATGTACTACCATCAGTGGGTAGTGTACAATGTACTACCATCAGTGGGTAGTGTACAATGTACTACCATCAGTGGGTAGTGTACAATGTACTACCATCAGTGGGTAGTGTACAATGTACTACCATCAGTGGGTAGTGTACAATGTACTACCATCAGTGGGTAGTGTACAATGTACTACCATCAGTGGGTAGTGTACAATGTACTACCATCAGTGGATAGTGTACAATGTACTACCATCAGTGGGTAGTGTACAATGTACTACCATCAGTGGGTAGTGTACAATGTACTACCATCAGTGGGTAGTGTACAATGTACTACCATCAGTGGGTAGTGTACAATGTACTACCATCAGTGGGTAGTGTACAATGTACTACCATCAGTGGGTAGTGTACAATGTACTACCATCAGTGGGTAGTGTACAATGTACTACCATCAGTGGGTAGTGTACAATGTACTACCATCAGTGGGTAGTGTACAATGTACTACCACCAGTGGGTAGTGTACAATGTACTACCATCAGTGGGTAGTGTACAATCTACTACCACCAATGGGTAGTGTACAATGTACTACCATCAATGGGTAGTGTACAATGTACTACCATCAATGGGTAGTGTACAATGTACTACCATCAATGGGTAGTGTACAATGTACTACCATCAATGGGTAGTATACAATGTACTATCATCAGTGGGTAGTGTACATTGTACTACCATCAATGGGTAGTGTACAATGTACTACCATCAGTTGATAGTGTATAATGTACTACTATCAGTGGGTAGTGTACAATGTACTATCATCATTGGGTAGTGTACAATGTACTGTCATCAGTGGATAGTGTACAATGTACTACCATCAGTGGGTAGTGTACAATGTACTACCACCAGTGGGTAGTGTACAATGTACCATCATCAATGGGTAGTGTATAATGTACTATCATCAGTGGGTAGTGTACAATCTAATACCATCAGTTTATAGTGTACAATGTACTACCAGCAGTGTACAATGTAATACCATCAGTGGGTAGTGTACAATGTACTACCATTAGTGGATAGTGTACAATGTACTACCATCAGTGGTTATTGTACAATGTACTATCATCAGTGGATAGTGTACAATGTACTACTTTCAGTGGGTAGTGTTCAATCTACTACCATCAGTGGATAGTGTGGAATGTACTACCATCAGTGGGTAGTGTACAATGTAATACCACCAGTGGGTAGTGTACAATGTACTACCATCAGTGGGTAGTGTACAATGTACTACCATCAGTGTGTATTGTACATGTACTACAATCAGTGGGTAGGGTACAATCTACTACCATCAATGGGTATTGTAAAATGTACTACCATCTGTGGATAGTGTACAATGTACTACCATCAGTGAATAGTGTGCAATGTACTACCATCAGTGGGTAATGTACAATGTTCAACCATCAGCGGGTAGTGTACAATCTACTACCATCAATGGGTAGTGTACAATGTACTACCATCAGTTGGTAGTGTACAATCTACTACCATCAATGGGTAGTGTACAATGTACTACCATCAATGGGTAGTGTACAATGTACTACCATCAATGGGTAGTGTACAATGTACTACCACCCGTGGGTAGTGTACAATGTACTACCATCAGTGGGTAGTGTACAATGCACTACAATCAGTGGATAGTGTACAATGTTCTACCATCAGTGGGTAGTTTACAATGTACTACCATCAGTGGGTAGTGTACAATGTACTACCATCAATGGGTAGTGTACAATATACTACCATCAGTGGGTAGTATACAATGTACTACCATCAGTGTATAGTGTACAATGTACTGCCATCAGTGGATAGTGTACAATGTACTACCATCAATGGGTAATGTACAATGTACTACCATCAATGGGTAGTGTATGATCTATTACCATCAGTGGATAGTGTACAATGTACTGCCATCAATGGGTAGTGTACAATGTACTACCATCGGTGGGTAGTGTACAATGTACTACCATCAATGGGTAGTGTACAATGTACTTCATCCGTGGATAGTGTACAATGTACTACCACCAGTGGGTAGTGTACAATGTACTACCATCAGTGGGTAGTTTACAATCTACTACCACCAATGGGTAGTGTACAATGTACTACCATCAATGGGTAGTGTACAATGTACTACCATCATTGGATAGTATACAATCTACTACCATCAATCGGTAGTGTACAATGTACTACCATCAATGGGTAGTATACAATGTACTATCATCAGTGGGTAGTGTACATTGTACTACCATCAATGGGTAGTGTACAATGTACTACCATCAGTTGATAGTGTATAATGTACTACTATCAGTGGGTAGTGTACAATGTACTACCATCAGTTGGTAGTGTACAATGTACTACCATCAATGGGTAGTGTACAATGTACTACCATCAATGGGTAGTGTACAATGTACTACCATCAATGGGTAGTGTACAATGTACTACCATCAGTGGATAGTGTACAATGTACTACCATCAGTGGGTAGTGTACAATGTACTACCATCAGTGGGTAATGTACAATGTACTACCATCAATGGGTAGTGTATGATCTACTACCATCAGTGGATAGTGTACAATGTACTACCATCAATGGGTAGTGTACAATGTACTACCATCATTGGGTAGTGTACAATGTACTACCATCAATGGGTAGTGTACAATGTACTTCATCCGTGGATAGTGTACAATGTACTACCATCAGTGGGTAGTGTACAATGTACTACCATCAGTGGGTAGTTTACAATGTACTACCATCAATGGGTAGTGTACAATGTACTACCATCAATGGGTAGTGTACAATGTACTACCATCATTGGGTAGTGTACAATGTACTACCATCAATGGGTAGTGTACAATGTACTACCATCAATGGGTAGTGTACAATGTACTACCATCAGTGGGTAGTGTACATGTACTACCATCAATGGGTAGTGTACAATGTACTACCATCAGTTGGATAGTGTACAATGTACTACCATCAGTGGGTAGTGTACAATGTACTACCATCAGTGGGTAGTGTACAATGTACTACCATCAGTGGGTAGTGTACAATGTACTACCATCAGTGGGTAGTGTACAATGTACTACCATCAGTGGGTAGTGTACAATGTACTACCATCAGTGGGTAGTGTACAATGTACTACCATCAGTGGGTAGTGTACAATGTACTACCATCAGTGGGTAGTGTACAATGTACTACCATCAGTGGGTAGTGTACAATGTACTACCATCAGTGGTAGTGTACAATGTACTACCATCATGGGTAGTGTACAATGTACTACCATCAGTGGGTAGTGTACAATGTACTACCATCAATGGGTAGTGTACAATGTACTACCATCAGTGGGTAGTGTACAATGTACTACCATCAGTGGGTAGTGTACAATGTACTACCATCAGTGGTATTGTACAATGTACTACCATCAGGTAGTGTACAATGTACTACCATCAGTGGGTAGTGTACAATGTACTACCATCAGTGGGTAGTGTACAATGTACTACCATCAGTGGTAGTGTACAATGTACTACCATCAGTGGGTAGTGTACAATGTACTACCATCAGTGGGTAGTGTACAATGTACTACCATCAGTGGGTAGTGTACAATGTACTACCATCAGTGGGTAGTGTACAATGTACTACCATCAGTGGGTAGTGTACAATGTACTACCATCAGTGGGTAGTGTACAATGTACTACCATCAGTGGGTAGTGTACAATGTACTACCATCAGTGGGTAGTGTACAATGTACTACCATCAGTGGGTAGTGTACAATGTACTACCATCAGTGGGTAGTGTACAATGTACTACCATCAATGGGTAGTGTACAATGTACTACCATCATTGGGTAGTGTACAATGTACTACCATCAGTGGGTAGTGTACAATGTACTACCATCAGTGGGTAGTGTACAATGTACTACCATCAGTGGGTAGTGTACAATGTACTACCATCAGTGGGTAGTGTACAATGTACTACCATCAGTGGGTAGTGTACAATGTACTACCATCAGTGGGTAGTGTACAATGTACTACCATCAGTGGGTAGTGTACAATGTACTACCATCAGTGGGTAGTGTACAATGTACTACCATCAGTGGGTAGTGTACAATGTACTACCATCAGTGGGTAGTGTACAATGTACTACCATCAGTGGGTAGTGTACAATGTACTACCATCAGTGGGTAGTGTACAATGTACTACCATCAGTGGGTAGTGTACAATGTACTACCATCAGTGGGTAGTGTACAATGTACTACCATCAGTGGGTAGTGTACAATGTACTACCATCAGTGGGTAGTGTACAATGTACTACCATCAGTGGGTAGTGTACAATGTACTACCATCAGTGGGTAGTGTACAATGTACTACCATCAGTGGGTAGTGTACAATGTACTACCATCAGTGGGTAGTGTACAATGTACTACCATCAGTGGGTAGTGTACAATGTACTACCATCAGTGGGTAGTGTACAATGTACTACCATCAGTGGGTAGTGTACAATGTACTACCATCAGTGGGTAGTGTACAATGTACTACCATCAATGGGTAGTGTACAATGTACTACCATCAGTGGGTA
The DNA here is from genome assembly GCA_014843695.1 of Archivesica marissinica. Taxonomy (NCBI): domain Eukaryota; kingdom Metazoa; phylum Mollusca; class Bivalvia; order Venerida; family Vesicomyidae; genus Archivesica; species Archivesica marissinica. The sequence goes on from CM026392.1 coordinate 60,698,752, forward strand.
GTGTACAATGTACTACCAGCAGTGTACAATGTACTACCATCAGTGGGTAGTGTACAATGTACTACCATCGGTGGATAGTGTACAATGTACTACCATCAGTGGTAATGTACAATGTACTACCATCAGTGGTAATGTACAATGTACTACCATCAGTGGGTAATGTACAATGTACTACCATCAGTGGGTAGTGTACAATGTACTACCATCAGTGTACAATGTACTACCATCAGTGGGTAGTGTACAATGTACTACCATCAGTGGGTAGTGTACAATGTACTACCATCAGTGGGTAGTGTACAATGTACTACCATCAGTGGGTAGTGTACAATGTACTACCATCAGTGGGTAGTGTACAATGTACTACCATCAGTGGGTAGTGTACAATGTACTACCATCAGTGGGTAGTGTACAATGTACTACCATCAGTGGGTAGTGTACAATGTACTACCATCAGTGGGTAGTGTACAATGTACTACCATCAGTGGGTAGTGTACAATGTACTACCATCAGTGGGTAGTGTACAATGTACTACCATCAGTGGGTAGTGTACAATGTACTACCATCAGTGGGTAGTGTACAATGTACTACCATCAGTGGGTAGTGTACAATGTACTACCATCAGTGGGTAGTGTACAATGTACTACCATCAGTGGGTAGTGTACAATGTACTACCATCAGTGGGTAGTGTACAATGTACTACCATCAGTGGGTAGTGTACAATGTACTACCATCAGTGGGTAGTGTACAATGTACTACCATCAGTGGGTAGTGTACAATGTACTACCATCAGTGGGTAGTGTACAATGTACTACCATCAGTGGGTAGTGTACAATGTACTACCATCAGTGGGTAGTGTACAATGTACTACCATCAGTGGGTAGTGTACAATGTACTACCATCAGTGGGTAGTGTACAATGTACTACCATCAGTGGGTAGTGTACAATGTACTACCATCAGTGGGTAGTGTACAATGTACTACCATCAGTGGGTAGTGTACAATGTACTACCATCAGTGGGTAGTGTACAATGTACTACCATCAGTGGGTAGTGTACAATGTACTACCATCAGTGGGTAGTGTACAATGTACTACCATCAGTGGGTAGTGTACAATGTACTACCATCAGTGGGTAGTGTACAATGTACTACCATCAGTGGGTAGTGTACAATGTACTACCATCAGTGGGTAGTGTACAATGTACTACCATCAGTGGGTAGTGTACAATGTACTACCATCAGTGGGTAGTGTACAATGTACTACCATCAGTGGGTAGTGTACAATGTACTACCATCAGTGGGTAGTGTACAATGTACTACCATCAGTGGGTAGTGTACAATGTACTACCATCAGTGGGTAGTGTACAATGTACTACCATCAGTGGTAGTGTACAATGTACTACCATCAGTGTGTATGTACAATGTACTACCATCAGTGGTAGTGTACAATGTACTACCATCAGTGGGTAGTGTACAATGTACTACCATCAGTGGGTAGTGTACAATGTACTACCATCAGTGGGTAGTGTACAATGTACTACCATCAGTGGTAGTGTACAATGTACTACCATCAGTGGGTAGTGTACAATGTACTACCATCAGTGGGTAGTGTACAATGTACTACCATCAGTGGGTAGTGTACAATGTACTACCATCAGTGGGTAGTGTACAATGTACTACCATCAGTGGGTAGTGTACAATGTACTACCATCAGTGGGTAGTGTACAATGTACTACCATCAGTGGGTAGTGTACAATGTACTACCATCAGTGGGTAGTGTACAATGTACTACCATCAGTGGGTAGTGTACAATGTACTACCATCAGTGGGTAGTGTACAATGTACTACCATCATGGGTAGTGTACAATGTACTACCATCAGTGGGTAGTACAATGTACTACCATCAGTGGGTAGTGTACAATGTACTACCATCAGTGGGTAGTGTACAATGTACTACCATCAGTGGGTAGTGTACAATGTACTACCATCAGTGGGTAGTGTACAATGTACTACCATCATGGGTAGTGTACAATGTACTACCATCAGTGGGTAGTGTACAATGTACTACCATCAGTGGGTAGTGTACAATGTACTACCATCAGTGGGTAGTGTACAATGTACTACCATCAGTGGGTAGTGTACAATGTACTACCATCAGTGGGTAGTGTACAATGTACTACCATCAGTGGGTAGTGTACAATGTACTACCATCAGTGGGTAGTGTACAATGTACTACCATCAGTGTACAATGTACTACCATCAGTGGGTAGTGTACAATGTACTACCAGCAGTGTACAATGTACTACCATCAGTGGGTAGTGTACAATGTACTACCATCAGTGGGTAGTGTACAATGTACTACCATCATTGGGTAGTGTACAATGTACTACCATCAGTGGGTAGTGTACAATGTACTACCATCATTGGGTAGTGTACAATGTACTACCATCAATGGGTAGTGTACAATGTACTACCATCAGTGGGTAGTGTACAATGTACTACCATCAGT
>CM026392.1:60702256-60731724 GCA_014843695.1 Archivesica marissinica
AGTACATTGTACACTACTGGTAGTACATTGTACACTACCCACTGATGGTAGTACATTGTACACTACTGGTAGTACATTGTACACTACCCACTGATGGTAGTACATTGTACACTACCCACTGATGGTAGTACATTGTACACTACCCACTGATGGTAGTACATTGTACACTACCCACTGATGGTAGTACATTGTACACTACCCACTGATGGTAGTACATTGTACACTACCCACTGATGGTAGTACATTGTACACTACCCACTGATGGTAGTACATTGTACACTACCCACTGATGGTAGTACATTGTACACTACCCACTGATGGTAGTACATTGTACACTACCCACTGATGGTAGTACATTGTACACTACCCACTGATGGTAGTACATTGTACACTACCCACTGATGGTAGTACATTGTACACTACCCACTGATGGTAGTACATTGTACACTACCCACTGATGGTAGTACATTGTACACTACCCACTGATGGTAGTACATTGTACACTACCCACTGATGGTAGTACATTGTACACTACCCACTGATGGTAGTACATTGTACACTACCCACTGATGGTAGTACATTGTACACTACCCACTGATGGTAGTACATTGTACACTACCCACTGATGGTAGTACATTGTACACTACCCACTGATGGTAGTACATTGTACACTACCCACTGATGGTAGTACATTGTACACTACCCACTGATGGTAGTACATTGTACACTACCCACTGATGGTAGTACATTGTACACTACCCACTGATGGTAGTACATTGTACACTACCCACTGATGGTAGTACATTGTACACTACCCACTGATGGTAGTACATTGTACACTACCCACTGATGGTAGTACATTGTACACTACCCATTGATGGTAGTACATTGTACACTACCCACTGATGGTAGTACATTGTACACTACCCACTGATGGTAGTACATTGTACACTACCCACTGATGGTAGTACATTGTACACTGATGGTAGTACATTGACACTGATGGTAGTACATTGTACACTACCCATTGATGGTAGTACATTGTACACTACCCACTGATGGTAGTACATTGTACACTACCCACTGATGGTAGTACATTGTACACTACCCACTGATGGTAGTACATTGTACAATATCAACTGATGGTAGTACATTGGACACTGATGGTAGTACATTGTACACTACCCATTGATGGTAGTACATTGTACACTACCCACTGATGGTAGTACATTGTACACTACCCACTGATGGTAGTACATTGTACACTACCCACTGATGGTAGTACATTGTACACTACCCACTGATGGTAGTACATTGTACACTACCCACTGATGGTAGTACATTGTACACTACCCACTGATGGTAGTACATTGTACACTACCCACTGATGGTAGTACATTGTACACTACCCACTGATGGTAGTACATTGTACTATATCAACTGATGGTAGTACATTGGACACTGATGGTAGTACATTGTACACTACCCATTGATGGTAGAACAATGTACACTATCCACTGATGGTAGTAGGTTGTACACTACCCACTGATGGTAGTACATTGTTCACTACCCACTGATGGTATTACATTGTACACTACCCACTGATTGTAGTACATTGTACACTACCCACTGATGGTAGTACATTGTACACTACCCACTGATGGTAGTACATTGTTCACTACCCACTGATGGTATTACATTGTACACTACCCACTGATTGTAGTACATTGTACACTACCCACTGATGGTAATACATTGTACACTACCCACTGATTGTAGTACATTGTACATTACCCACTGATGATAGTACATTGTACACTACCCACTGATGGTAGTACACTATACACTACCCACTGATGTTAGTACATTGTACACTACCCACTGATGTTAGTACATTGTACACTACCCACTGATGGTAGTACATTTTACACTACCCACTGATGGTAGTACATTTAACACTACCCACCGATGGTAGTACATTGTACACTACCCACTGATGGTAGTACATTGTACACTACCCACCGATGGTAGTATATTGTACACTACCCATTGATGGTAGTACATTGTACACTACCCACTGATGGTAGTACACTAAACACTACCCTCTGATGGTAGTACATTGTACACAACCCACTGATGGTAGTACATTGTACACTATTCACTGATGGTAGTACATTGTACATTACCTATTGATGGTAGTATACTGTACACTACCCACTGATTGTAGTACGTTGCACATTACCCATTGATGGTAGTACATTGTACATTACACATTGATGGTAGTACATTGCACATTACCCACTGATGGTAACACATTGTGCACTATCCACTGATGGTAATACATTGTAAACTACCCACTGATGGTAGTACATTGTACACTACCCACTGATGGTAGTACATTTTACACTACCTACTGATGGTAGTACATTGTACACTACCCACCGATGTTAGTACATTGTACACTACCCACTGATGGTAGTACATTTTACACTACCTATTGATGGTAGTACATTGTACACTACCCACTGATGGTAGTACATTTTACACTACCTACTGATGGTAGTACATTGTACACTACCCACAGATGTTAGTACATTGTACACTACCCACTGATGGTAGTACATTGTACACTACCTATTGATGGTAGTACATTGTACACTACCCACTGATGGTAGTACATTGTACACTACCCACTGATGGTAGTACATTGTACACTACCCACTGATGGTAGTACATTGTACACTACCCACTGATGGTAGTACATTGTACACTACCCACTGATGGTAGTACATTGTACACTACCCACTGATGGTAGTACATTGTACACTACCCACTGATGGTAGTACATTGTACACTACCCACTGATGGTAGTACATTGTACACTACCCACTGATGGTAGTACATTGTACACTACCCACTGATGGTAGTACATTGTACACTACCCACTGATGGTAGTACATTGTACACTACCCACTGATGGTAGTACATTGTACACTACCCACTGATGGTAGTACATTGTACACTACCCACTGATGGTAGTACATTGTACACTACCCACTGATGGTAGTACATTGTACACTACCCACTGATGGTAGTACATTGTACACTACCCACTGATGGTAGTACATTGTACACTACCCACTGATGGTAGTACATTGTACACTACCCACTGATGGTAGTACATTGTACACTACCCACTGATGGTAGTACATTGTACACTACCCACTGATGGTAGTACATTGTACACTACCCACTGATGGTAGTACATTGTACACTACCCACTGATGGTAGTACATTGTACACTACCCACTGATGGTAGTACATTGTACACTACCCACTGATGGTAGTACATTGTACACTACCCACTGATGGTAGTACATTGTACACTACCCACTGATGGTAGTACATTGTACACTACCCACTGATGGTAGTACATTGTACACTACCCACTGATGGTAGTACATTGTACACTACCCACTGATGGTAGTACATTGTACACTACCCACTGATGGTAGTACATTGTACACTACCCACTGATGGTAGTACATTGTACACTACCCACTGATGGTAGTACATTGTACACTACCCACTGATGGTAGTACATTGTACACTACCCACTGATGGTAGTACATTGTACACTACCCACTGATGGTAGTACATTGTACACTACCCACTGATGGTAGTACATTGTACACTACCCACTGATGGTAGTACATTGTACACTACCCACTGATGGTAGTACATTGTACACTACCCACTGATGGTAGTACATTGTACACTACCCACTGATGGTAGTACATTGTACACTACCCACTGATGGTAGTACATTGTACACTACCCACTGATGGTAGTACATTGTACACTACCCACTGATGGTAGTACATTGTACACTACCCACTGATGGTAGTACATTGTACACTACCCACTGATGGTAGTACATTGTACACTACCCACTGATGGTAGTACATTGTACACTACCCACTGATGGTAGTACATTGTACACTACCCACTGATGGTAGTACATTGTACACTACCCACTGATGGTAGTACATTGTACACTACCCACTGATGGTAGTACATTGTACACTACCCACTGATGGTAGTACATTGTACACTACCCACTGATGGTAGTACATTGTACACTACCCACTGATGGTAGTACATTGTACACTACCCACTGATGGTAGTACATTGTACACTACCCACTGATGGTAGTACATTGTACACTACCCACTGATGGTAGTACATTGTACACTACCCACTGATGGTAGTACATTGTACACTACCCACTGATGGTAGTACATTGTACACTACCCACTGATGGTAGTACATTGTACACTACCCACTGATGGTAGTACATTGTACACTACCCACTGATGGTAGTACATTGTACACTACCCACTGATGGTAGTACATTGTACACTACCCACTGATGGTAGTACATTGTACACTACCCACTGATGGTAGTACATTGTACACTACCCACTGATGGTAGTACATTGTACACTGCTGGTAGTACATTGTACACTACCCACTGATGGTAGTATACTACCCACTGATGGTAGTACATTGTACACTACCCACTGATGGTAGTACATTGTACACTGCTGGTAGTACATTGTACACTACCCACTGATGGTAGTACATTGTACACTACCCACTGATGGTAGTACATTGTACACAGCTGGTAGTACATTGTACACTACCCACTGATGGTAGTACATTGTACACTACCCACTGATGGTAGTACATTGTACACTGCTGGTAGTACATTGTACACTACCCACTGATGGTAGTACATTGTACACTATCCACTGATGGTAGTACATTGTACACTACCCACTGATGGTAGTACATTGTACACTGCTGGTAGTACATTGTACACTACCCACTGATGGTAGTACATTGTACACTATCCACTGATGGTAGTACATTGTACACTGCTGGTAGTACATTGTACACTACCCACTGATGGTAGTACATTGTACACTGCTGGTAGTACATTGTACGCTATCCACTGATGGTAGTACATTGTACACTGCTGGTAGTACATTGTACACTAACCACTGCTGGTAGTACATTGTACGCTATCCACTGATGGTAGTACATTGTACACTGCTGGTAGTACATTGTTAACTGCTTTTATAAGCTGCAAACTGCCTCATGCCAGCAATACACTGCTAAGTGCCCACATGATTTCGCCCACATGACTTGAAGTCCCTTATTTTTGGACCATAGTATTTTTAATGATTCATTATGCATTACATATCTAGATCCTAGAATGTAGAGATCATATTTGAAACTTATCTCAATGTTATATCTGACGTAGGTTTGTTGCAATTATTTCATTGAATATGTTCAGTCAAGTAATTCAACACATGAATGTGTATAATGTTTTACATTGCTACTGCTTATTCAAGACGAATCGGCTGATCATAAGCCATTATATTCAATTCACAAAGAAATATAATCTTGGCACATAATTATTTGCATTCACGTATCTGTAACTTTAAGGACATGATCGAGATGGAGTGGTATTTTGTAATAAGTTTCATTTGAAAAGTTGACATCCAAATATTTCAACTGTGTGTCATCAATTAACATTTCATATTTTGTTAGATTTGAAAGTAGGTCTTGTACAGTAATCGTATAGTATTTCCGGTGTATAGTAAAAGGTCCAAGTCCAATTGACAACATAAGTATTTATTTTACATCAAATTGTTACTATGTGCATAAGCACCATACGTCGCTTTCAAAATCCCAGTTCGTCTCCCTCTAATCTAAATGTATCTACTTTTTTTATAGTGAAGCAAGCTTGAACATGTATTCCATAAAATGTCAAGCTACAGATGTTCCAGTAAACATGTTTGGTATAACTGTAACTCAATACATCAATTCGGATATATTGTTTTGGTGCAAACACTCGCTTGTACGGACCATAACAAGTTAACATTTTAGAACTGTATATGTCTGATGTAATAGCACACATCTGTTGGAACACCTTTAATATGCTGATCAGGCATACATGTAAGGGATGTCCACGCTAAGTATACTTGTTTCTCTGCCAAATGTACTCGCGTATCTGCAACATATACTGTCAGTACAGTTCCATGTATAACTGTCTTGTATAAAGACCGTATATAGCAGTATTAGAAATAGACCAATACTCATGATAATGTACCATGCCATACAACTAATTATGGAGGTAATTAATGAACATAATCAATATATAACCCCATTATGTTACAGTCTTTAATAATACAGTTGCCTTTTGCTCACTCCTACAAGGCAGTAGAGGTAATTGCGTGATGCTGTCGTTTAGATGTTAATTCAGATTAATATCATCATTTTATAGTAATATCGATTGGATATCATATAGGATATCTGTCAAGATTTAATAATTTAATACATATAAGATGAGAAAACGGATGAAATTGGATAGCATGTGATGAAAAGGAAACAACGATAAAGACAGAGGAAACCAATTAAGAAGAACAATCTACGTTTAATGTCTCCCATTGTTTATTTCAATATTACAGGTTGCCTCATGTCGTCCGGTGTACGTAGTTTTCATCTTTATGTCGGGATGGTGCGACATGGCGTTGAATCAACCTGGGATGATGGTACGTCATGAAGATCCTTGACCAGGATAGCTGCCTACGGTTTCCGCTGCTGAGGGATGATAGATCTGGTGGATGTGGCCCTAAAGACCGCCGGTCAGAATGTATGTTATGTCTCACCTGTTGCTTGAAGGAAGAACCTCTCCGTGATGTATCTACAATATATGCAACGTGTATATGCAAAAGGTGTCATAGAAATACAGTCGCCCGTATGCATCGGCTGTGGCGACTTAAGACAACACATCAGGATTGATGTCAGTGTGCAGTCCCGTAGCCACCCTGAGGAAAATGAGACATTCGCCTTGGTTAGAATTTGGTAAGTAACGACATATATATTTGAAAACTGATACAACTACCTTCAGAATGCATATACAAGCATACACACAAATAATCCGCCTCGGTTATTTTTTGATTCAGGCTACGGCACTGGTGTATGTCACAGAATGAAAAGCAACATAATCAAGAGTGGCTCTAGCCACGAGTGATAACCGAGCTTTCTATTTTCACGATATTTAAATATCATGTGCACAGGAAATTATATTTGTTTAGTACTTGGGTTCAAAGTCATTAACACTTAAAATGCTGTATAAATTGGACGGAATGTGCAAACAAATATGTTGTTTGATATTCAGCCAAGTGTTTTAGCTTTAGCAAACAGGATAGAGCCTGATGAGACTGCACATTGCGTTATGCGCCGTCTGATCTGGCTATATGCTGTTCACAAAAGCGACTTTAGTTTTGATTAGCAGGTTAATGGTTAATTGGTTATAGTAACCGTTACGTGCTCTCGACTATATATATCATATAATAACCGTTAAGTGCTCTCGACTATATATATCATATAATAAATACATAGGTGAAGATTATTAGTAATAATGAAGGTACACTGTTGGTGTTTTCTATTAATTTAAGCTAAAAAGTATCACGTCTATGATATATAATGGACATGGAAAATAACGTTACTAGGACAATGATTAAACATTACGTGGAACAACGTTGTTTAGTGAACCACACAACTTAGAATACACCTCAATGTTCATGTGTTCTTGTCAATCGATTCAAATCTATTTTAGGTTGAATATCATTACCGATTATTAGCTGACACACTCGGGTACTATTGTTTGTGCAACGTGCATAATTGCTAAATAACGACCTTGGCAATTGTCAATGTCATTTATTCATGATCAATGTGACTTTAAAGCGACATTACATCGCAAAATGCCAAAAAATGCATTGTTCACGTATAAATGCATTGCTATTAGAAATTCTTCCGAATACATTCGAACACAAATATTGATTGTGTTTATGGTCTACACACTTTCAAACGTGGATGCAGGATTTCATATACCTGTAATCCTGGCTCCTGAATTGACATTTCTTTATCACTGTAGTCAATACTAAACGCTTGATACTGTCGCTTAGAGATAATAAATTTAACTAAGATTAGTCTACAAATATATATGCATAGGCACAAATGTGAGAAATAACGATATATCTGTACCATAAATCTCGTTATTCGGGATTACACAGGTTGTATTATGCATGTATGTCGACCCTGTTTACATTATTGTGTTATGTCAACAAACCGCGTATACGACGCTTGTTTATTAGTTGAAATACTCAGTTTTTGAAGCAAATATTTGGAAAATAATTATATCATATAATAGGAAATTACATTCTGTATAAATGTGCGCTTTCACTGATGTAGTGTCGCTTTAACGTTTGTTTGAGATATGTACTCGATTTGTCATTGTGCATGCAGTAACACATTAATATGAAATCGTTCTGATAATAAGCCGGGAGTATGATGGTCTATGATTGCATAATATAATGTTATCTATTCAATCTATGATGAGCGTTGGTAGAACCATTTGTGACAATTGTAATATGAAGTGGTACACATAATGAACTCAGTGGGTTGAATGTGCATTGGGTAATGCACGAATGAAGATGATTGGATAGTAACTGCTCAACAGCAAAATCTTCTGTAATTCGATATTGCGTTGTTTCAATTGACTAACAGTGCCCAAGATTAAACACATTTCAATAGTTCTACTTGGTATTTGTCGCATAATCTATTACATAGCAAGTATTAGGTTTACCACTCTACTTGAATAATGTTGAAAGTTCTTCTTCCAATAATGTGCAGAGCCCACCACTCTGGAACAGGTTCGCATATCGGGACATTAACAATGTTATGGTGAGGTGCGAAGATGTACAGGTTAACAATAAAACGTTTTACAGTGCCACATTGTGGTGTCTAGTACATGCTGTACTCCATGCCACATTGTGGTGTCTAGTGCATGAAATACTCCATGAAACACTGTGGTGAATAGTGCATGCAATACTCAATGCCACACTGTGGTGTCTAGTCCAAGTAATACTCCATGCCACACTGTGGTGTCTAGTGCATGAAATACTCCATGCACAATGTGGTGAATAGTGCATGCAATACACAATGCCACACTGTGGTGTCTAGTGTATGAAATACTCCCTGCCACACTGTGGTGTCGAATACATGAAATACCCATGCCAAACAGTGGTGTCTAGTGAATGCTGTTCTCCATACCACACTGTGGTTTCTAATGCATGCTGTACTCCATGCCACACTGTGATGTCTAGTGCATGCTGTACTCCATACCACACTGTGGTGTCTAGTGTATGCTGTACTCCATACCACACGGTTGTGTCTAGTGCATTCTGTTATCCATGCCATAATGTAGTTACTAGTGCATGAATTACTCCCTGCCACACTGTGGTGTCCAGTGCATGAAATACCCATGCCACACTGTGGTGTCCAGTACATGCCTTTATCCATGCCACATGGCCGTGTCTAGTGCATGCTGTACTCCATACCACACTGTGTTGTCCAGTGTAGGAAATATTCCATGCCACACTGTGGTGTCTAGTGCATGAACTACTCCATGCCACACTGTGGTGTCTAGTGCATGAACTACTCCATGCCACATTGTGGTGTCTAGTGCATGATGTACTCCATGCCACACTGTGATATCTAGTGCATGAACTACTCCATGCCACACTGTGGTGTCTAGTGCATGCTGTACTCCATACCACACTGTGATGTCTAGTGCATGAACTACTCCATGCCACACTGTGGTGTCTAGTGCATGAACTACTCCATGCCACACTGTGGTGTCTAGTGCATGCTGTGCTCCATGCCACACTGTGGTGTCTAGTGCATGCTGTACTCCATGCCACATTGTGGTGTCTAGTGCATGAACTACTCCATACCACACTGTGATGTCTAGTGCATGAACTACTCCATACCACACTGTGATGTCTAGTGCATGAACTACTCCATGCCACAATGTGGTGTCTAGTGCATGCTGTACTCCATGCCACACTGTGGTGTCTAGTGCATGAACTACTCCATACCACACTGATGTCTAGTGCATGAACTACTCCATACCACACCGTGGTGTCTATTGCATGCTGTACTCCATGCCACACCGTGGTGTCTATTGCATGCTGTACTCCATACCACACTGTGGTGTCTAGTGCATGCTGTTCTCCATACCACACTGTGGTGTCTAGTGCATGAACTACTCCATACTACACTGTGGTGTATAGTGTATACTGTATTCCATGCCGCACTGTGGTGTATAGTGTATGCTGTACTCCATGCCACACTGTGGTGTCTATTGCATGCTGTACTCCATACCACACTGTGGTGTATAGTGTATGCTGTACTCCATGCCACACTGTGATGTATAGTGCATGCTGTACTCCATACCACACTGTTGTGTATAGTGTGTGCTGTACTCCATGCCACACTGTGATGTCTAGTACATGCTGTACTCCATACCACACTGTGGTGTCTAGTGTATGCTGTACTCCATACCACACTGTGGTGTCTAGTGCATGCTGTACTCCATACCACACTGTGGTGTCTAGTGCATGCTGTACTCCATACCACACTGTGGTGTCTAGTGTATGCTGTACTCCATACCACACTGTGGTGTCTAGTGTATGCTGTACTCCATGCCACACTGTGGTGTCTAGTGCATGAACTACTCAATACCACACTGTGGTGTATAGTGTATGCTGTACTCCATGTCACACTGTGGTGTCTAGTGCATGCTGTACTCCATGCCACACTGTGGTGTCTAGTGTATGCTGGACTCCATGCCACAATGTGGTGTCTAGTGTATGCTGTACTCCATACCACACTGTGGTGTCTAGTGTATGCTGTACTCCATACCACACTGTGGTGTCTAGTGTATGCTGTGCTCCATGCCACACTGTGGTGTCTAGTGCATGAACTACTCAATACCACACTGGGTGTATAGTGTATGCTGTACTCCATGTCACACTGTGGTGTCTAGTGCATGCTGTACTCCATGCCACACTGTGGTGTCTAGTGCATGAAGTACTCCATGCCACACTGTGGTGTCTAGTGTATGCTGTACTCCATGCCACACTGTGGTGTCTTAGTGTATGCTGTACTCCATGCCACACTGTGGTGTCTAGTGTATGCTGTACTCCATGCCACACTGTGGTGTCTAGTGTATGCTGTACTCCATGCCACATGTGGTGTCTAGTGTATGCTGTACTCCACCACACTGTGGTGTCTAGTGTATGCTGTACTCCATGCCACACTGTGGTGTCTAGTGCATGCTGTACTCCATGCCACACTGTGGTGTCTAGTGCATGCTGTAACAATTAATTATATAAAAGTCATTATCCGATTTTAAATATTGTTGGATGTTTGCAAAGCTGGGATCATACCCTTTAATTTTAAATATTGTTGCATGTTTGCCAAGCTGGGATCACCCTTTAATTTTAATTAGTGTTGCATGTTTGCAAGCTGGATCATACCTCTTTAATTTTAAATATTGTTGCATGTTTGCAAAGCTGGGATCATACCCTTTAATTCTAAATATTGTTGCATGTTTGCCAAGCTGGGATCATACCCTTTAATTTTAAATATTGTTGCAAGTTTGCAAAGCTGGGATCATATCATTTAATTTTAAATATTGTTGCATGTTTGCAAAGCTGGGATCATACCCTTTAATTCTAATTATTGTTGCATGTTTGCCAAGCTGGGATCATACTCTTTAATTCTAAATATTGTTGCATGTTTGCAAAGCTGGGATCATACTCTTTAATTCTAAATATTGTTGCATGTTTGCCAAGCTGGGATCATACCCTTTAATTCTAAATATGGTTGCATGTTTGCCAAGCTGGGATCATACACTTTAATTCTAAATATTGTTGCATGTTTGCCAAGCTGGGATCATACACTTTAATTCTAAATATTGTTGCATGTTTGCCAAGCTGGGATCATACACTTTAATTCTAAATATGGTTACATGTTTGCAAAGCTGGGATCATACACTTTAATTACAAGAGACATACTTATTTACAAACATAGTGTTTACAAACCTCGTATATTCTTTCATTTCTAACACTTTTTTAACATGACCTAATTGCTAAATAGCAGTTGCCTATGAATCCCGTCAAATACGGTGTCTGTTGTACGTGCATGTTAATACGTGCGTGTAAATATAAAACAAAGACGAACAATATCAATTTTGTTAACAATTAGTTTCATTTGTCACCAAAATATTATTTTATAAAACAATGTATACGGATTATTATGCCATTGATATTACCTGTATGATATACAATATAATATGCTAATGTTAGGCTTCCTTCGATTTCTATTATTGATGAAATGTTCGTGACATCGTTTGTTCGTAAGGTCATGTTGGAATCGGCAATGCGAATTTACAAATTTAATTATTTGAATCAATTAGTTATCTTTATTAAGACAATATCGTGGAATATACTGTCATTAACTTGTCCTGTCTTAATCAGAATGATGTGGAATTAAAAATATACAGTCACACTGTGTTTATTGTATGCATGTGAGTATATAGAGTGTTGGTATAGCTGCACAACATTAAGTAGTATTGCAGATCATATAAATGGACACTTGTCTAATACACATGGCGAACTATTGCCACAATGAGAACGGATTCGGCAGTCTCTGTGTGTTGCACAAGGAAAGAGACTGAGTCATTTTCGTCATCTTTAAATACATGTAGATATCCAGAAGGGACACGTACACCACTTGTCCCTCACAACTGTAGGTTGCAATCACACTGCGGAAGATGATGTGTTCATGTGAGGAAAGTATATCATTGGCTTGCGGAAGGTCCATGGTTCTACCGGTGTGCATCTTGTGTCTGAAATACTGTTCGAATGATATTAATCACTCTTGTTGGAGCGGATGGTATTAAGCACTCTTGTTGGAGCGGATGACAGAGTATTTATGGTCATTCGTGTCGGAGGAAACCGGAGTACCCTGAGAAAACCCACCTGTCTGATCTGGTGACCACCGTACCATCTCACATACTTCCATGTGTGAGGATGATCGAACTCGGGTTGCATTTGTGAGAAGCGAGCACATTAACCACTGCGCTAATCGGACAGCCACAACTATATATATGAGGTTACTTATAAACAAGTGAATAATAATTTGTGATTAAATATCCGTAAAACACACACACATTTTTGGGCAGTTATATCGCTTTAAAGCACAATTGACAATAAATTATACAATCAATTATACAATCACTGGTATATCGTATTACGTATTATGCACATGCTACCGACTGATGTATTATTTGTAGCATGCGGGCAGAACGCAATTGTTCAAAACATGTTTGAATAGTAGTGTTTACTCTTGTCTAGGATATATTCAAGTAGTAGTTCTCTTCCACAGATCGAGTTGGCATGCTACCACATGACACTAGGTTTTGATGACGAATGTTAATGAATCATGCGATTTTAGCGAATGTCCTACATTTCTTTGATTAGCTTTAGCATAATTTAGACAATTGTTATACAAGTTTGGTGAACATGGTCTTACTGATAGTTTGTGTCATTGGCAGCCGGTTGCATAGCTACGCCCCTGTACCTCTGCCATAGACAGTTACGCGGCCAATTCGTACCCTGGTCATACGTCCAGTACCCCTGGCCGTTGTACAATCAACTTCCATTTGTAACACTTTAAGTGATGCAAATATCATTCAAAGATTTATGACTTACACTGGCACAGTCATATTTGACTGGTACTCTATATATGACTAAAATAATTATATTCTTACGTTGCGCATTGAAATGCAGTTGTTGGGCAGACATCCACACTATTTGTTCAAGTCTGCCCCCATCTCATTGCAATGTCCACACCTGCACCCATATTGTGTACTAACAGTTGGTTGTAAAGGTCCTGGTTATGGTGGTGGAGATTGAATACCAGATTCTGCAACTTCTCAACACCCATATGCTCAATGAAAATGTAAATGCAATGAATTTTCTATGAGGTATATAAATAAACAGCCAGAATCCCATTAAGAAATAAATATAGTATCTTATTAAAACATTTTAAACAAATACATCCTTCTCTGTTTTCTAATGTGACTTCATTGTGATGGTGCGTCACTTGCTGTATATGTGACATGTGGCATAGCATAATAGTTTCAATATCATAAACTAGTGGGCACGCGGTATCCTTCCGTCACGATGTGATCCAGTCCAGATCCGACACCAACAGTTAATGGCTGTCCGATAAGCGCATTGGTTAGCCCACTCGCTTCTCATCAATGCAACCCGGGTTCGATCATCGGACCGGGAAGTATGTGAGATGGCACGGTGGTCGTAAAGATCGGACAGGCGTGTTTTCTCCGGGTACTCCGGCTTCCTCCCACATGAATGACATGTACGCTTTCATCCGCGCCAACGAGAGTGATTTATATAAGTTGTTAAAACTTGCTTCGCAATCGTTGTAAAATAAATAAAGTTTAAACTAACAGTTAATGGATTGGTCCTAGATTGTGGACCTTCACTCCAAAAAAAAGTATGAACATACATCCGGAGATGTTTGCCTAACGAAAACATAACATACTAGCGGAGGTAATTAACGGTGACATTATTCGGAGAATCCAATACAAGTTGCTTCCCTTTCATCGTTAAGTGCTCGCTAGCAAACATTGAAACTAGATATTGAACTATTAATATCGATTGTGCAAAAGTATTTATGTGTGGGCCTCCGTAGGCTGCTGTAGGTTCGGATCCCACTGCGGAAGGTTGGTGGTTCTACCCATGTACCCGTCCGTGACAGAAATTGTATACGAATACCAGCTGGAATGTTGGATTGTTCCAAAAGCTATCGATGAGATTTTAAATATAGAAACAAACTAGAGAGAATCACTCGGGGAGATGAAAACCACGAGGTATTTAGTTTTAACAATACTTTATGCTGAATATACATAATCATAATATGTACACACATGTAGGATTGATTGTGTCAGCTGGCTGGTGAGCATGTTGGTGTGAATCTTCGGGCGGCCGGTTGATTGAGTCAGCGTACTATCGCGCGGTTGTGCCGGCGGAGATGCCGGCATTTGACTGCACAGGCGGGCGGGCAGGCAGGCAGGCGGGCAGGCAGGGGTAGGCAGATACTGACGAGTCACTCGATTTCAGTTGGGGGGGGGGGGGGGCAACGTTATAGATACATTACGCTTATACTATATATTATACTAATGAATTATTTGTCAAAATGTAATGTAAGTTGGTGAAAACTATTGTTTTTATTAGAGTTTCGATATTGACGTCATTTCTCATTAGGGCACTCAGCCCCATTCCTGTAAATGTGATAACGGCAGGTGTTCATCTAGCTGATTCTGCTAGTAAAACAATAGCGAATTTATGGAGAAGGAACCCCCCCCCCCTACAAAATCTACACAGCGTAGTAGTGCTATCAAGCTCAAATTGATAGCCTGTTCATTTCATAACCGGTTCATATCATAGCACAGCCTGTTCATTTCATAGCCTGTCCATTCCTATTAGATGTATATTTTGTATATACAGTAAGTCAATTTATTTATAGAGATTTCAATTTCATAATAAGTAACCGTTTTCAACCGTACTAAATTTCGAAGAGTTTATACATTTATAATTTTTGTTCGTTACAATTAAGCACATCAAATATTTCATATCTTTACACAGATAATTACTGCCATTCACTAGATAGTTATTATACAACATCTATATTACTCGTCTGCGTAATATGATTACAGGAGATTAGTGTCAGAGTAGTATAAACATTAATTATTTGTTCTGCTGCATATGTGGGTATATAATAAAAGTGTCGACCAAGCGTCTGCCACAAAGATATATGCCACGGGCATTCTGGGTCCATGAAGATTCAAAATTCACCCATTGGCTGCCTAATCTGGGTAGGTGTGCGTTCGAATCCAGCACTAGCTGATATACCCCGATATTCTAGATGCATTACGCTAATCCAGAATCTGAAACAGGTTAAATAAATAACAATTAAATTTTCGTAAAATTTAAATTGTGAATTGGATCTTTTAATCATAGCCTGCCCGACCCGGTACCTCACACCAACCGAGTTCCCCAAACAAACTACATACACTGACCCGACCCGGTACCTCACACCAACCGAGTTCCCCAAACAAACTACATACACTGACCCACCCGGACTCACACCAACCGAGTTCCCCAAACAAACTACAACACTGACCCGACCCGGACTCACACCAACCGATTCCCCAAACAAACTACATAACTACCCACACCACGACCCGGTACCTCACACCAACCGAGTTCCCCAAACAAACTACATACACTACCCAACACAACACGCCCGGTACCTCACGCCAACCGAGTTCCCCAAACAAACTACATACACTGACCCGACCCGGTACCTCACACCAACCGAGTTCCCCAAACAAACTACATACACTGACCCGACCCGGTACCTCACACCAACCGAGTTCCCCAAACAAACTACATACACTGACCACCCGACCCGTACCTCACACCAACCGAGTTCCCCAAACAAACTACATACACTGCCCGTACCCAACCGAGTTCCCAAACAAACTAATACACTGACCGACCCGTACCTCACCCACCGAGTTCCCCAAACAATACTACATCCGACCCGTACTCACACAACCGAGTTCCCCAAACAAACTACATACACTACCCAACACAACACAACACGACCCGGTACCTCACACCAATCGAGTTCCCCAAACAAACTACATACACTACCCAACACAACTAAGCCGGGTCGGCAGTAGGTCCAGTACGCGACGATACGCTCCTAGAGTGTATACATTTGTATTATGCTTAATGGGGTCTGTTGAAGATCGATTTCAATTTGAAGCATTGACTTAGTTCATATTATTACACCAAACACATCATTTTCAGTTCTTTATTATTTCAGTTCTTAATTTAATGACTGATTTAGCCGATATTTACGTATACGACTCAATCTATAGACTGGCTGAAACGATATGTACGACGTTCTTAGTATATATATATATTTTTATTAGGTCCGAAATAGTAATAGTCGACGGTCAGTCAGGAGTGACCAAAGGTGTGGTCAGTCAGGCGATTATACATGAATGTATATTGCGAAAATCGGGCGATTTTATAACATTCGAGCTAGCACAGGCTACGAGAACACATGGTTTGTTAGCCATACAATAAACAAGTTCTGGTAAAGATTTGGGACTTTATTAAACAGACAGAAGGAGTCACGGTAAGTGTACCGTAATCGTATTTTAAAGTTCCAAGTCGAATTTTTATAACACAAGTATTTATTTTCCATTAAATTGTTACTATGTGCATAAGCACCATACGGCGCTTTCAAAATCCCAGTTCGTCTCCCTCTAATCTAAATGTATCTAATCTTTTATAGAGAAGCAAGTGCTAGTAGGACAGTAGAGGTTGTGATTAAGTGTAGCATAGACAGTAGCGCCAGTAGGACAGTAGAGGTTGTGATTAAGTGTAGCATATACAGTAGCGCTAGTAGGACAGTAGAGGGTGTGATTAAGTGTAACATAGACAGTAGCGCTAGTAGGACAGTAGAGGGTGTGATTAAGTGTAGCATAGACAGTAGTGCTAGTAGGACAGTAGAGGTTGTGATTAAGTGTAGCATAGACAGTAGCGCTAGTAGGACAGTAGAGGGTGTGATTAAGTGTAGCATAGACAGTAGCGCTAGTAGGACAGTAGAGGTTGTGATTAAGTGTAGCATAGACAGTAGCGCTAGTAGGACAGTAGAGGTTGTGATTAAGTGTAGCATAGACAGTAGCGCTAGTAGGACAGTAGAGGGTGTGATTAAGTGTAGCATAGACAGTAGCGCTATAGGACCGTAGCAGAGGTGTGATTAAGTGTAGCATAGACAGTAGCGCTAGTAGGACCGTAGAGGGTGTGATTAAGTGTAGCATAGACAGTAGCGCTAGTAGGACAGTAGAGGGTGTGATTAAGTGTAGCATAGACAGTAGCGCTAGTAGGACAGTAGAGGGTGTGATTAAGAAGCTAAAACATAGAAAGAAGTTATTACAGATAGCTGATAGTTCCCCGGGGGTTGGACATCGGTGCGTGTATATGAGAAACCAGTGTTGGGTAGTGATAGCGAGGATGAGAAGCGGCTTAGGCAGGCCGAGACTAGAGCCGTTAAAATGCCTAAGTCCACAACAACTAGGCAGAAGTATGTTAGTAGTCATGCTAATAAACCTTATTTTTTTTCACGCACTACAAGTCGTGATGAGGGACCATCAACTCCACTGGCACGGGATACAAACCAACTTTTTCGGGGCAGACGATAGGTTACAAGCAGCGACGTTTGTTTCGCATGCGGACAACAAGGCCACTTCCGATACAACTGCCCAGCGTGGCCTAGTAAACCCTGGCAGTACAGAAACCACGTGTGGGGAAAGCCAGACAGTACCATCACAGGAGACAAAAACATCAATGATAAGTATTTCACTGACTATTTTGACTATACAAGCTTTTTTCGAAATAAATAGTTATCATAAATATCAGACCTTCTTAGGATTTTCATTAAAGGGAAAATACTACTGCTTTACAGTTTTACCTTTCGGACTGCGTTGTGCCCCCTTTTGCTTCACGAACGTTTTAAGGGATCTAATAACATGTTGGCGTTATCAAAGTATCCTTATTATTATGGTTCTAGATGATGATTTTGCCACCAATACTAATCTACAATATTCTATGAGAGATTCCGACTTTGTTAAAGACAGGCTAACTAATCTACAATATTCTATGAGAGATTCCGACTTTGTTAAAGACAGGCTAACTAATCTACAATATTCTATGAGAGATTCCGACTTTGTTAAAGACAGGCTAACATAAGCAGGATTTGCTATCACTATATAAAGTATATATTTAAAGCAGCATTACATCGTAATAAAGGATGTTTTGTGTAAAATATAAATACTAATGGGTGTGTGTTTACAAAAATCGATATAGTCGCTCAGAAACGATAAAATTCCAATAAATTTAAACCGTCGTATACGCGAATTGTTTACAAACACCGAAACGTCAACACGCACTGTTTATCAACAAACCAAAATATAAACACGTACAACGCGCATGCGTGAAATAGCGGATGTAGAAAAGCACATTGAACATGACAGAAGTTTATGTTGAGATAAAGATTTTACGGAAGTTTATGTATGTCCCATTAATGTCAAACCCCTTGCGAGAACCTATACAACAGTGGTTATGAATCGACATATCAAGTAATTCAATTAAAACAGACAACGTGGGGCAAATGGGGAGGATTTAGAAAGACATTGAAATTCACCAATGCCGTCGCGTATTATCTACTAAACTGCTAAACGCAAGGTTTGTTGCTATGTTTTATTTTGTAAGAATTATTTTAGTTTTGAGCACTAACGATGTATCTTATAACTACCAGTAGTTGTTTAATCATTGTAGCGCTTAAAATCAACACACTATGGTATGTCAGTGGACAAACTGGACATACCTTTTGTCAAACAATCATTATAATTTATGGGGCCCCCCACGGGGTATAAAACCAAGACATATTTGAGAAAGAAGACAGTTACTTTATCGCCTATATATGTTCGTAAATACCAAATTGGTTGTGCTTAGAATACATTTGATATTCAAAGTAACAATGAAGGTATTTGTTTTTACAGTTAATACGCTATTAATTCTAAATGTAATATATACATGCAGGAGACAAGTGGAAAATGGTGTTTAGCAATATCAAAGACTGTGCCATAACAAAGATTGATACATAACTATTACGAATCATTGCATACATTTCTATTGCCGATTCTCATGCATTAAAGGCTATTCTGAAAAATAGCCCCCCCCCCTGGACGTTCTTTTGTCGGGGGTGGCGTCAAAACCAGTTTGCATTTTGGGTGTTTTTTTTACTGGCAACACAATCATCTACATGTTACTCCACTTATCATACACCTTTCTAAAATGGCGAGGGTGGGGGGCAGGGTTGACAACATGCTTCAACAGGGGGTGTCTTTGTTTAGGGACAGCTGCAAATTACATATTTGTACCTTAACACATGGTCTGCTAGGCATCTGTTGTTCGTTTTTGCCAGGAATCTAATTAACACCCATTTCATTTTGTGAGTTTGCATACCCACATGTATGCAATACCGTTTTCATGTAATTTGAAATGTTTTAATAATATACCATAATGGTGTGAGTTTGCGCCCCACCAGAACCATAGTGATGATGTATACATGTAGTGAAGCCGTTTAAATCAACACGGCCTCTTCCTCGTGACAATGTGTTCCATTAAGGGGATGAGGCAGCGAAATCAATTAAACTAATGATGAAATAACTTGTTTCGCAATCAAGCAATTTGAATAAACTAGATAAGATATTCACCCAGCTAAAATTAAGAATTGTTATGGGTATGTGTCATTCTTGTTGCAGAATTAGATCAGAACTGTGTATTATTGAAGACATGTCAGGCATCAGGGTACTGTCGAGTGTCCACAAGATGAACAAGGACGGAAACACCACAATATTGAATAACAGAGAGATCATTCATAAGGTAACTTCATTAATACATTGAATACACTAAAGCAGCTGTGTCGCATATTAATTATTTTAATTTAATAGACCAGATTCTCACACCTTATTTAATTTATTATTATTATATAAACAGGTATAAATTTATAATGCCTGAATGACCATGTAAGAGTTTATTATATTGACTGTATATCGATACTTTGGACACTATATAACCCTCCTCAAAGGGTCATGAATATGCCACCACCTAAAGAAATGTTCATATTTGTGTGGTCTCTCTGTTTTAGGTGTCTCTGACCTTGAGTAATAGGTGTCTGATACCTTGAGTCGATGCCGATAGAATTTGGTAAATGTAGTATGTTGGCCTCACGTTTTTCGACGTCGCCATGTTGATCGGTCTTTTCAGGCTCAATTTTCGTCAGTTTGTACAAGTCGTACGCCACAACAATGTAGGTATTTACTGCCCACTCCTAGCCCTTTATTTCTCAATTATTCTCTATTGTCATTTTATAGTAGGAATCATCGTCATATGGGTTCATACTAAATATTCGTGTACCCAAGTTTCGTACTTGTAATAAGTCGTACATTATTTCTCTGGCCTCATAATGTTATAGTACATCTTGCTTAACAGTATTTAAGTAAATTAACTTTGTAATACAGCAAACTACATTATTGTTGTGTTTTCTCAATACTGGACTATTGTTATAAATTCTTTGTAACTGTATTTTCAGTCTTAACCACATACATACCAGTACAACATATCTGCGTTGAATAAAGAAGTAGAAACATTTAACGTTTTGTTCATGGTATTGGTTGACTTTCGCCGTGGGGCAGTAAAGTTAAGAATTGTTCTGTACCACCCAGTACAGCAACAGCGAGAATCATCAGAAACAGTCTTGTGTACATTGATTTATGACGTCAAAACCTCCACGTTTAAAGAAACTAACTTCAAAGGCGATGGAGCAGTACGAACAGGCTGTAACTAAATATCAGTGAAAACTTTCTACCAAATGGGACATATTGGACAAACATATTTCTGAGAATAAAACAGTTGGTCCTGATATTGACTATCTAGCATTAAAAACATTGAAGTCAAAGACTGTCAAATTATACCAACATTTTGACGATGTAGCAACATAATTCTTTAGATTCTTAACGCAAATTGGAACTCCAGAAAGTCTACTTGAGTTTTCAGAATTCAACAAGGAAGTCACCAGCAAACGCAAACAAGCTAGTGATTATATTAACTATTTGAAAAGTTTGAAAGATTATATGTCATCCTCATCCAGATCCTCAAACAAATCCCGTGCTAGACTAAATGCGGCGAAATCTAAGGCAGCGTTTGCAGAAAAGGCAGCAGCACTGGAGCTGGAACGGATTGCAGTGGAGGAAAAAGAAGCGAAAGAAGCAGCAGAAGCAGCAAGGCGCAAAAAGGAGCTAGAAGTTAAAATGAGACTTTTGAAAGAGCAAGAAGAATTGGATCAGGTCAGAGCTGAGGAAGAATCTGAATATTCTGAATGTGAATCTGAAAATGCGCCATCTGAATTGAAACATGTACCAATGGACAATCCAAACCTTAGAACAGCTGAATTTGTGAAATCTGTTGGTAAAGAGATTCATCTGTCCTGATGCTCCAACGTTCCAGCCTACAATGCCATATGACCTGTCAAAAATTCTTATTAAAGAGAGATCTGCTGTTGTCTAGACTATCAGTTTTCAGTGATACCCCTGAACAATATCATGGGTGAAGAGAGACCTTTAAAAGTGTTGTGTTAGAAATTGGAGCAAACCCTAATGAAGAAATGGATCTTCTCCTGAAATGGCTGGGTCCCATTTCTAAACGCCAAGCAACATCTCTGAAATCAGCATACATCGCAAATCCGATGGAAGGGCTTGCCAAGATTTGGGAACGTTTGGAAGAGAGATTTGGGAACGTTTGGAAGAGAGATTTGGGAACGTTTGGAAGAGAGATTTGGGAACGTTTGGAAGAGAGATTTGGGAACGTTTGGAAGAGAGATTTGGGAACGTTTGGAAGAGAGATTTGGCACTCCAGAGTCGATATATCATGCTATTACAGAAAAGTTGGCATATTTTCCTAAGATAACTGCAAAGAATCCTTCTCAGTTGTATGATCTTTCAGACATTCTCTCATCTTTCAGACATTCTCTCGGAAGTTGAAGGACTCAAGTGTGATCCCAAATTTGCCTCAATCCTGGCTTACTTTGATTCAGCGATAGGTTTAAATCCGGTCGTAAATAAACTCCCACATTTCTTACAAGAGCAATGGGTGACAACAGCTACAAGGTATAAGGAAAATAACTGTGTACCATTTCCGCCATTCAGTGTATTTGCAAAGTTTGTTCGTGATCAAAGTCGCATCAGAAATGATCCCAGCTTTGCCTTTGAACCGCCTAACACAACTTCAACTCCAAGATCTACAAATCTGAGATATACAGGTCAAAGTGACAGATCAATTACAGTAAGGAAAACAACGGCTATGGAGAACCAATGTCCAATACATAGAACACCTCACAAGCTCGAAAAGTGTCGTGTGTTCAATAGCATGAATACAGAAGAAAAGAAAAAACTTCTTAGTGATAGAAAATTGTGCTTTAGGTGCTATTCAAGTCAACATATGTCGTACCAATAATGTCAGTGCTTCTAGTGGCAGTAGTGCTAGTGACTATAGTAGAATATTTAGTGTAAGTGAAGTGAAACCGCAGTCATCTGACCAGAAATCACAGCCGTCTACCGGCAGTCGTGCAGAGCAGAAAAACAAGCACGTTGAAACCACAGTTGGCGCCTCTTGTACTGAGATTTGTGATGCTAGTGGTAGTGGAAAATCATGTTCTAAAATGTTTCCAGTTAATGTGTGTACACAAGATGATAATGTTTTTGTAAAATGTTATTGTATTGTTGACGAACAGAGTAACCTGTAGGTCTTTAATAAAACCAGAACTTCTGTCTATGTTAGGCATTAAAGGGGAAAATCATGAGTACTTACTCAAAACATGTCGAGCTAACAATGTTGTTGCTCAATCACTTGACGGGTTATGTACCTACAATTTACCTACTTTGATTGAATGTTCTCATATACCAAGTGACAAAAATGAGATTTGTACACCAGACATGGCTAGACATCATAGCCATTTGAAACACATTGCTGATCAAATACCAGATTTTGATGTTCAGTCTGATATCATGTTGTTGTTGGGTAGAGATGTTATAGAAGCACACCATGTATGTGACCAGGTATTGGGTCCATCGGGAGCGCACTTTGCTCAGCGATTGGGTTTGGGCTGGGTCGTTGTCGGCGAGTTATGCCTTGGTCAAATGCATGCTACGAACGTTGTAAATGTGAACAAGACATATGTACTTGAGGATGGCAGATCATCTCTGTTTCATCCTTGTTGTGATCACTATTTGTCCGTGACAGATCCGTTGTTTATCCAAACTCCTACCGACAATAAACCATCTCTATCAATTGATGATAGAGAGTTTCTTGAGATCATGGATACACAGGTGGCAGCTGGGTCGCTCCACTGCCTCTCCGGGCAGATAGGCCTCGCTTACCTAACAATAAGACACTGGTTGTTAGAAGAACCAACACCCTCCTGAAAAGTCTTTGAGAAAGATCCCATTAAGAGAGGGCATTTTTTTTGACTTTATGGACAAACTCTTCAGTAATGGACATGCAGAGTTGGTCCCCAGGTTAGGAGATTCAGAAGAGTGCTGGTACTTGCCCATTTACGGGGTCTATCACCCTAAGAAGCCAAACCATGTGAGGGTTGTTTTTGACTCATCATCACAGTTTGAGGGGGTTTCCCTTAATGCAGTCCTTCTACAAGGTCCCGACCTTACTAATAGCTTGTTAGGTGTACTTGTTAGATTCAGGAAGGATACGGTTGCTATGGTAGCAGATATAGAACAGATGTTGTATTCGTTTAGTGTGCAGGAGAGGCATAGCAATTTACTCAGATTTCTTTGGTTTAAGGACAATGACCCCACTCAAGAATTGGTAGAGTATCGTATGGCTAAACACGTGTTTGGCAACAGCCCTTCGCCGGCTATTGCCACTTACTGTCTTAGAAAAGCTGTTGACGATTCTGATGAAGACGTCAAAGTATTTGTTAACCGAGAGTTCTATGTAGATGACGGGTTAACTTCTCAACCCTCTGTAGATAGCGCAGTAGACTTGATAAGTAGAACACAAAAGGATTTAGAGTGCTAGTAAGTTGCGTCTCCACAAGATTGCTTCTAACGACCCTGAGGTTTTGAAGCAATTTTCCAGCAATGACTTAGCTAAAGGTCTGAAGGATGTTGATCTTGATTGTGGTAATTTACCTAGTCAGCGTAGTTTAGGCATAGTATGGAATATAGAGAGCGATCAGTTCATGTTCAAAGGTGACATGACAGTGCAGCCTGTTACTAAGAGAGGTAGTTTGTCGACGATCAATAGTTTGTTTGATCCGCTTGGATTCTTAGCCCCAGTAATACTAGAAGGGAGATTAATCCTTCGCATGATAATGTCTACCAAGGTAGATTGGGATGATCCCATTCCTGAAGCCATTGTTAGGAAATGGGAGAGCTGGAGGAGTAGATTAGCAGATGTGTCGTCCCTCGACATTCGTAGGAGCTATTTTGTTGACTCCCCCAGTCAGATGTGTAGGCTTGAGTTGCACATCTTCGTAGATGCTTCAGAAAGTGCAATATCTGCCATTGTGTATGTTGTAGGATACTCTTCCAGTGATGACAGTGAGATAGGTTTTGTGTTAGGCAAAAGTAAGCTTGCCCCTGAGAAAGGTCACAGTATCCCTAGATTAGAGTTGTGTGCCGCAGTCTTAGCTTCTCAACTGTACCAGTCTGTTAGTGAACAGTTGGACGTTGACATTGATAATGTCAGGTTCTATACAGACAGTAGAGTAGTTTTAGGCTACATATTAACAAATCTAGGCGATTCTACCAGTATGGTAGTAATCGTGTTCAGAAAAGCCTGCATGTTAGCAATCCAAGACAGTGGAACTATGTTCCTTCGGAGTTAAATCCCGCAGACATAGGAAGTAGAAGTGCTAGTGTAGAGCAATTGAATCAAAGTTCTTGGTTACAAGGTCCCAACCTCTGTTAGAGCATGTGTCCACTACCGAGCACTTCCCACTCCCAAGGTCAGAGCACTTTCCGCTCTTGAGTCCTGAGCATGATAAGGAAATCCGCCCTGTAGTCTCTGTTCAGTCAACTAAAGTTGCAGAAGGCAAGTCATTTACGAGTATCTTTGACAAGTTCTCCTCTTTTGAGAGATTGGTTAGAGCCGTGTCAACTCTCAGACATGTTGCAGTTTCATTCCACAAAAAGTTGCATTGTAAAGGATGGCACCTTTGTCCTGAAGCTAAGGATGTTACGTTCAGGGATGAGGTCAAACTTTCCATATTAAGAACGGTTCAGCATGAGGTTTATGGTCAGGAGCTAGAGCATCTGTCAACGGGCAAGGCCCTACATAAAGATAGTAGCATTTTGTCTCTAGATCCTAAACTTGGTCCAGATGGTTTGCTTCGTGTAGGTGGCCGTCTCAGTCAGAGCAGTCTACCCTTAGAGGAGAAGCATCCCATAATCCTACCGTCCAACCATCATGTTACTAAACTACTCGTACAACATTTTCATGAGTCTGTACATAATCAAGGTCGTCTGTTCACATAAGGTGCAGTTAGGCAGGGAGGTTATTGGGTCATAGGTGGTAAGCGTGCTGTTTCCTCCTTGATTTATAACTGTGTGACCTGTAAGAAACTTAGGGGTAGATTTCAGACACAGAATATGTCTGATTTACCTTTGGACAGAGTGAGTCAAGCCACTCCTTTTTCGTATGTTGGCGTTGATGTTTTTTGGTCCATTGCAAGTTGTAGGACGCGTAGTTCGCAGGCTAGCGCCAAGCGTTGGGCCGTTCTCTTTACATGTCTTTCCATACGGGCAGTTCACATAGAGTTAGTTAGAGTAAATGTCATCTTTGTCATTTGTTAATGCTGTTAGACGTTTCAATGCAATCCGTGGTACAGTAAAGGTTGTTAGGTCCGATCGTGGTACTAATTTTGTGGGCGCAACAGATCATATTGGTGTAGATGTTGTCAAGGTAGAAGATGGGCTGGTCAAAGATTTTCTTAGTAAATCTGGTAGTGTATGGCTTTTCAATGCTCCCTATAGTTCTCACATGGGAGGGGTCTGGGAGCGTATGATAGGGGTATCTAGACGCATATTGGAGTCTGCTCTCAAACATCCATAACCTGACCCACGACGTCCTAGCTACTCTAATGGCTGAAGTTAGTTCCATCATTAACTCGCGTCCTATTGTTCCAGTGTCTTCGGATCCAGATTGTCCCGAAGTGTATGTCCCTCTGCGTTACTTACCATGAAGTTAGAGTGTGATCAGATCCCTCTTGGCAATATGGACGTTAGTAATTTGTACAAACATCTATGGAAGCAAGTACAGTACCTGGCCAATCCGATCTGGGTCCGTTGGAGGAAAGAATACCTCAAACTTTACAGGGCCGTAGATGTTGACCAAGATCCTTTAACGGTGGGCGACATAGTTCTTTTGAAAGATAAAGAAGTTGCTCGTAACTGTTGGCCAATAGCAAGGATTACTAGGACTTTTCCAAGTCAAGACAATCGTATTCGCAAAGTGGAAGTTTGCGTAATTAGAGATGGGAAACGGGTCTTCTATGTTAGACAAATTGTGGACACTGTGGTACTCGTGAAATATGAGAAGTAAGAGTGTGATGTTACAGGGTGTCACACGACATAGAATATTCAGTTGGATTGATAGCTATATTCTATGCCATTAAATACGAGGGCAGGGTAGGTTTCAGTTTAGAAGATCCCCATGATATTCATGTATTGCTCAAATACGAGGGCAGGGTGATGATGTTACATGGTGTCACACGACATAGAATATTCAGTTGGATTGATAGCTATATTCTATGCCATTAAATACGAGGCCACGGTAGGTTTCAGTTTAGAAGATCCATGTTGCTAATATACGTATGAATATGTCACCGACATCAAATTACGAGGACAGGGTAAGATTTGAGCTTATCGGGTTCCTATCAACAGAGTATTGTCCACTATAATGTACAGATAGCCATATGGAGTAGTTCTCAACTTTGAGAACAAAATAAGGTAGATTATAGGCAAACATGTATTGAAGTTTTGATGGTACTATACATTTCTTACAAAGAATGCTGTGGGGTTTATTTTTCAGGAACTTGAAGATTTCTGTTTCCGGTTTGCCCTGAATCACATGACTGCTGTCACACAGACTACAGCATTCTCAGATCTCGACGAGTCCGTACTGAAAGCATTCATAAAGAAGGCCGGACAGTCGGGAGTATTCAGATACTGATATGAAACACAGTAGGCTCTTACAAATCCAGACTTCTTGCAAGATTATCCAAAACTTTTATAACTCCGAACGATTACCAGTATATCTTGCAAGTCCGAATTTGTGAGAGTCTACTGTATATTTTTGATGTCGGAATATAGAAAATAAAATTCTAAAACGTTTTTCTTTAAATATATCAGACAGTAATCACTGCAAAGTTACGTCATATTTACAGACATTTTGTATTCTTGCGAAATCGGTTAAGCTTCATGTATAAATGTCTTAAAAAACAAAACCAGACAACTGGTTGAAATTTTTTGAGATATTGACTTGGCTCAACCAATCAGAAATCTCGATACAGAAGGTCTTTCGCTGTGCACAACTTGTGTTTTATTCTGTGATAACTTGCTACTGTTCCATATAGCTCCAATTTATTATTTAGCTCTACAGAGTTGCTAATTGTACAAGCTGTCCTGTATTGTTAGGTATGTCAATAGTAGCCGTCTGCTACAATTATTTGAACCATTTAGTTTACCCAACATGCAACAACAAGGAACAAATATGACTTCAGTGCAATTCGGTTTGCAGGGGGTAAATTAGTTGCACATAAAATCTGTTTGGAAACGGTGTTCCGGTTTACAGAGATTTATTTACGATGAACAAAGGGGAAAATTCAGGACCAAGAAATGTGTTTGGTTTTGGAGGGAACTCCAGTTTAGAGGGGTGCAATTGTTGTTGTTGCTTGGGACCTTAAGACAGGATTTCATTGTGTATTGTTATGTATTTTTATCTTTGAATAAAGATGAGTGATTGTTGTTCAATAATTACATATTTGGATTCCATCTAGAACACTCCATGTCGGGTAAATAAAAAATATATGTTTAGATCAATTTTCTCAACTAGAGTTATGGTAAATTTAGAATGGCTATAATCAGCGACCTATTCAGTAGATAATACCATTTTGTTTATAGGGAAGTCCTTCTGGAATTATGACATTTGCAATTCAGTCAAGAATTACCTCCAACATTCATGCCTCCCCTGCTGCATTTGGTAAAGTAGAATATATTACATCTATTGTTAAACTCTTAACTTCCCCCCAAAAACGTAACAGACATGTTGAGAAATGCACAACTTTGGTTTGGATTTATAAACTATTCCATATTATTTATGTTTTTAATGCTAGTTTTGTGAATACAATGAAAACAAACGGGCAAGGCCTCCGATTCTAACCGTTTCCCAAGATTGATCTCCGGTGTCTGAAATGCCAAGTATTCGCAAAACTAGCATTAAAAAAACGGGATAAGTATAGTTATAGATAACTAAACTAAAATATGTAAAGTCACGATGTTGATGCCCGATGCAGAGTTGGTATCCAGCCCAAGGGTTGTACATTACATATCCAGCCCAAGGGTTGTACATTACATATCCAGCCCAAGGGTTGTACATTACATTTATCCAGCCCAAGGGTTGTACATTAC
The DNA here is from genome assembly GCA_014843695.1 of Archivesica marissinica. Lineage (NCBI taxonomy): Eukaryota > Metazoa > Mollusca > Bivalvia > Venerida > Vesicomyidae > Archivesica > Archivesica marissinica. The sequence goes on from CM026392.1 coordinate 60,731,616, forward strand.
ATTACATATCCAGCCCAAGGGTTGTACATTACATTACATATCCAGCCCAAGGGTTGTACATTACATATCCAGCCCAAGGGTTGTACATTACATATCCAGCCCAAGGGTT
>CM026392.1:60732724-60754877 GCA_014843695.1 Archivesica marissinica
CAAAGACTGCCATAAGAAAGATTGATACATAATTATTACGAATCATTGCATACATTTCTATTACTGATTCTCATGCATTAAAGGCTATTTGAAAAAAATAGCCCCGCCCCCCCTTTGGACGTTCTTTTGTCGGGGGGGGGGCGGGCGTCCAAAACCAGTTTGCATTTTTGGTGGGTTTATTTCTGGCAACACATCTACATGTTACTCCACTTACCATACACCTTTCTAAAATGGCCAAGGTGGGGCAGGGTTGACAACCTGCTTGAACAGGGGGGTCTTTGTATAGGGACAACTACAAATTACATATTTGTACCTTAACCCATTCCCTCATAGAAGCACCTCTTGACGCCATTACCAATGCGACATACATTGACAATGTAGTAGCCAAACCAATGTTCATAATATAGGCCAGAATATCATGTAGTCCCAGTAATATCTATGGAGGTGGGATATATATGGCGGCTTCTTATCCACTGCATGATAGCTAAATGGCTGTCGTTTGTATGGAGATATAATAGTATATTAACCTAAATCTCTATAAAGGAAAGGGTTAACAGATGGTCTGCTAGGCATTTGTTGTTCCTTTTGCCAGGAATCTAATTAACACCCATTTCATTTTGTGAGTTTGCATACCCACATGTATGCAATAACCTTTAATTTGAAAGGTTTTAATAATATACCATAATGGTGTGAGTTTGCGCCCCACCAGAACCATAGTGATGATGTATGTAGTGAAGCCGTTTAAATCAACACTGCCTCTTCCTCGTGACAATGTGTTCCATTAAGGGGATGAGGCAGCGATATCAATTAAACTAATGATGAAATAACTTGTTTCGCAATCAAGCAATTTGAATAAACTAGATAAGATATTCACCCAGCTAAAATTAAGAATTGTTATGGGTATGTGTCATTCTTGTTGCAGAATTGGATCAGAACTGTGTATTATTGAAGACATCAGGGTACTGTCGAGTGTCCACAAGATGAACGAGGACGCAAACACCACAATATTGAATAACAGAGAGATCATTCATAAGGTAACTTCATTAATACACATTGAATCTACACTAAAGCAGTTGTGTCGCATATTAATTATTTGATTTTAATAGACCAGATTCTCACACCTTATTTATTATTATTATATAAATAGGTATAAATTTATAATGCCTGAATGACCATGTAATAGTTTATTCTATCGACTATATATAACCCTCCTCAAAGGGTCGTGAATATGCCACCACCTAAAGAAATGTTCATATTACTTGGAGAATGTAATTTGTTTTTTCCATCAATAAATAATTAACCATGCGATAGGAATGGGTGCTAATGTTTATAGCTACGTCGGTCTAAGGACAGGATATCTCAAAAATATGTTGATAGACTTTGTGGATGTTTGCTGGTGTACGATTGTGTGTGAATTCGGTCAAATGTCTGTGTGATCAGCGACGAGTCCACTCCAATTGATTTCTATAGTAGGAAACCTCGTATGAACTGTCAAATAAACAATACCATGTGTTTGACCTTTCAATGTTGAATCGGGGTCATGCTAATCTTTTGTCAAATACCAGCAATCCAAGTGCTATTCTCTAGTTTTATAGATGTTATATTTCTGGTTTTACACCTGCATCAGCACCATTTTGGGCTATATCGCTGGCGGGCAGTTTATCTAGCAACACCTTTCCTGGGCAGGCTTCAGCAGTTAACCAGTACTTGGGTGCACGACCTCCGTAAGAAACTGCCAACTTTTTCATGTTTTATAGATGTATTTGTGACATTTTGTAAAACACTGTTTACAGGCCTATCTAGACTTTATGGTCATTCTGAAATTTGTATATTACCGACAGCAGAACAGCTTATATATCCAGGTGCCCTCTGAGCAGTATTTCATGCACCTTGTAAAACCACCAACCTGATATAATTGGACACCACCAGTGGAATTTGAACCTATATAGTTGAGAAGCAGGTGACAGACTACCTTAGATACTCATCTATGGAGATATAGTGGGTGTTGCAGACAGATAGTGGATGTAGCACTCTGTCAATAGCTTCATATAAACTTCCGAGTTAAAATGGGATCATTGTGTATATATATTATCTTTTATTCCTCCATTTCTGAAGAGTTACATACAATCATCAAGAAAGATACAAAAGTACAGAACATAATTATAAACACAACTATAGATCAGGTACGAATTAGAATATACAAATAACATAACATACATACGTACAGATAATTAAGAATGAAAAAAACAATACAATATCATAACCTTGGCCTAAGATCAAGGAAAGTGTCAATAGTTATTCTCGGGCTTAATAATAAATATACAACCATCTAAAACAACATAAGGATTCACGAAAGCGAAAATGGTACATTATGAAGTACATGGTGATATAAATAGTATCGTTTTGTATCACATATATGAACACATTATTTTCGTTTATTTTATAATGCTATCGCATAAACTTGCTTAAGAAATGAAGCACTGGTGCACAGAAAGTCTGAATACTGTTCCGGATGTATTAATCTGGCAATGTCTTTGTCTATATGTCCTAGTAGATATTTCAAGAACGCAGGTCGTGATATATTTTTCATTAACATATATAAGTTATTAGAGAAATAGTCATGTACATGGTTCAGGTAAATGTTTCTGAGGTTATCTGATTTAACAGTATCGCATTCATAAACAATGTGGAACAGTTCATCATATGTAATGGTGTTACAGTTTAAGCATGTGATAGGCCTACACACAGGTTTGCAGATTTGTTTTGCTGTAAAAGACATAAGTTCGATGGTATTTGGTTTTTCAAGTGCTACACGCCACATGCTGGCGGGGATAAGTTCATCGTGGACGTCTCTGAATCTTGTAAATTCAACACGGGAAGCCATTCTCAGTGACCAGTTTGTCTGTTCGTAGTTTAAGACGGATTGTTTACATATTATCTTCCACCGTTGTTTCCCAGGAAACATATTATTCAACACAAATTCAGTCAGAAAACGTACTAAGCCGTATTTCTCAAGAACACCGGCGATATCAGACACAAAACCTCGATTGCGCGCTGTACTTTTGTTATTGTATTGATACAATCTGTAAATGAACAACTGCAGTGCAATGTCTGACGATTTTAGACGACACAGATAGCCTAAAAAGCTAAGCTTTTGTAAGTCTATATACGCTTCAATGGAGGTGAAGCCAAGTAGACCATTCACCATGTCAGAACGTGTTAGTTGTGGAAGATTCTGCAATCGTTTGAGGCAAAAATGGTGTGTTGCCTCAAGATGGCGCATGTCGGACTTTGTTATATGATTCCATAGTTCGCATCCGAAGAATGATCTTGGTATAGCAGTTGATGTATATAGTTTTGCCGCCGTTATTGGGTTTAAGCCGTTAGCGTGAATTCCAGAGTGTATGAAACTGAACAAAGTACTTCTAGCTGATTGTCGTATATCATCCACACTCGCTGGATTTTTTCTAGTCTTGTGCTGAACAACACCAAGATGTTTGTATTGCTCAACTTCTTTAATGCAGGTAGTGTCGTAAAACAATTTAATACTTTCCTTGCAATGACGTGGCTGATTGTGAACTAAGACTGCGCATTTGGATGCATTGTATAAGTACCGCCATTTGATGGAATATTGTTTGCAGATTGAAAGCAGTTCACATAGTCCGTGTTTAGTCAACGAAATAAGCACCATATCGTCAGCCTGAGTTGGAGCACAAGGGTGTATATTATTGATTGACATGCCATGTATTGAGTTGCTCAGGGTGTGTAGGAGTTCATCGATGAACACTGTGTATAGAAACGGAGAGCAGATGCTTCCCTGACGCGTTCCTTGCTTTATATCGAACGGATCTGATAAGTGTCCGTGGGCCAAGACGCGACTGGAAGCTCCATGAAGCATTCCATTGAAAGTTCTTAGAGCTTTGCCTTTAATACCTAGTGTATACAATTTATGGAGAATACCATTGATCCATGTCATATCAAAGGCTTTCATCGCATCCAAGAAACACGTGTACATAACGCTATTACGTTCATAACAATAGTTTGACACTTCTTGGTATATGAATGACGCGAGTTTGCACGATTTTCCCTTTTGGAACCCATGTTGGAGTGGGTGTAATTTATCATTAATATTTTCAGTTTCAATTCTAGTCAGTATAACTTTTTCAAACAATTTGAATATCACTGGTAATAAAGATATAGCTCTATAGTTGTTCGGGTTTGTTTTTGATTTACCGTTTCCCTTATGTAAAGTAATTGTTATACTTTCTTTGAAGTTATCTGGTATAACTTCGTTGCGTAATATCGCGTTGAAGAGATTCACAATGCAACCGATCAATAATTCACCGCCGTGTTTTACATGTTCATATGTTATGTTATCACGTGATGCACTTTTGCCGTTTGGCATTGTAAGGACGATTTTAGATAGTTCTGTTATAGTCACTGGATTTGTCAAGTTGTACTCGGAGTCAATGTCATCAGTTTTCAGAAAATACTTTACCTCTCGATCAATTTTGAGACAAAAATCCTCATCAAAGTTAGGCTCGGTCGAATATGCATACAAGTGAGCAAAATAATTTCGCCAACCTGTCAATATTTTCTCCGGTTCATTTACTAGTTCATCATTAAATACCATCTCGTTACACGCACGTTTACTGTTTTTATTTTTTCGTGAGTTTATCACCTTCCAAAATCCCTTTTGGTCCATTTCCGCTAATTTATCTAAACGTTCGTATTCGGTCCGTTCAAATGTATTTGCGGCGTTTCTCATTTTACTACTGAACTTGCGCTTTTCTAACTTATAGTCATCGTAAGCTTTCCCACTTCTTGATCGTCCTTCACTTAACCATATTGAACGAGCCAATTTCATATTTTTGTGATATGCTTTCAACATTGGTGACCAGTATGGTTTTAAGTAATGCTTAAAAGATCTTGTTCCAACATGAATTTTAGCCGATACATTTATACAAGCGATAATTTCATCATAGGTTTCATTTACATTATCATAGTCTATGTTTCTGCTTCGTAACATTGACGTAAGTTCGTTTTCATAATTTTGAATTTGCGTGTTCGATGTCCATTTGTAGCACTGTTTTGCGAAAGGTAACGCATCTGAGTCTGAGTATGCATACATATGTTCAACGTTTATGTAAACAAACAGTGGTAAATGCCGCGAAACGTTCAATGGTGCGTCACTTTCTATATAGCATGATGCTATACTGGGTATAGAACCTTCATCGACTAGAATATGATCTATGAGACTTGGAGCCCCATTACTCCCTGGTACAAACGAATATCTACTTCTGCTACCTAGAGTTGTTCCAGTAACAGGCTTCAGGTAGTAACGCTGGGCTATGGTTTCAATATACATGTCTCTGGGTCTTACAAAGTTTGTTGAGCCATTATAATTGAATTTGGCATTGAAGTCGCCCATTAAGACAATTTGGCTGTCATTTTCGAAGCTACTAAGCAAATCATTTAGCTGATCAACCTCTGATTTGAACACCTCGATAAATTCATTCACACAAGGTAAGTATACTTGTACAACATACAAGTTGTTCGATCGGAGTTTAACTTTAATTGCGGCTATGCGATCACTGCCAGAATCTATAACTTGGATTAAATTATTAATATCATTATGCCATAATAATGCAACACCACCGCGTCCATATTGTCTGCCAAAGAACGTTCTGGGACTGTCGCATGTAATGACGTTTGAGCGCTATAAGAACTGCTAATATTTTCTAATACATGTGTACTTTGTTTTAACAACCAGTGTTCTGATAATCCACATATTGTGATATGTTTGTTTTCTAGTTCCTGAAGTAGATAGGGGATGCCAGTAAATATGCCGGTGACATTCCATGACATAAAGCGTAGTTGCATGAATGATAGTTCTAATCTGTAACGTCATATGTATCGGGGATCGACATTCTCTTCCTGTAGTCAGACCTTTTAAGCCAAGGTCGACAGAAAACGCCTTCAGGCCATATACTTGTGTCTTTAAGCAACGGTGATTGGTCATCGCTTACGACAATTTGAACAGATTGACAGTCTTGTCTTCGTGTGTATAGAAATTTAGCTGATTTGTATACAATACCCATTTCTTCCAGGAATTCTTCTAGGCCTTCCTGGTCACTGTCTTGTGCTAAACCGGTTATTAGGTACGAAACCGCTTTCTTTCGAATGACACCTCTAAATTTGTGGTTTTCTCTGTTTCGGTAGGGTACATTCATTTCAACTGAACGGCTACATTCACCGGTTACATTGTGGGTAGGTGAGTCGTTTGTGATTATTTCCGGTGAGATAATTTGCTGGCTTTGGCTTGAACGTCCTTGGAGATCCTGTAGGTCTCGAGTTGTTCGCGAAGTTCCGGTTTCACTCTGTTGGGGTTTTGCTGAGTAGAGCGAATTGTGACGTGGTGGGGAATTTTCTACCGGACGTTCCAATGGAAACTTGCTAGTACATACGTTTTTATTCGTACTGATAGCCTTCTCTAACATGATTTGCAGATTTTCGTTTAGACTATCGAATTTCGTGCATATCTCCGAGGTGAATGACTTAAAAGCCTTCTCTATTGTGTTACATTGTGCATTTGTGGAAGTTTGTGAAATCTTCGTCTCCATAGTTTTCAGTTTTGCATCAAGTGCTTTCGCGAAAGTTTGATCGACACTCTTGGTACATTTCTCAGTTGTCTTTATGTGTTGGTCAATCCTTTCGTTAACTTCGCCTACTGTCATTTTCATCGTATTTTTACGTTGTTCATCGCAATCACGAATATTACAGATGCTGCTCGAGTTGCTCTGTACATTCTCACTTAATTCGTTGATTTCCAATTGCAAAGAATTGCGACTTGTTTCTAACTTTTTGAACTGGCGTGCAAGTATTTTGAGACCATTTGAAAACTTTGGACTAGGCTCAGAATCCTTAATATTAAAGTTTTCGATGAGAACTTGGGTACACGTGTCTAGTTCAGATTTCATTATACGTAGCTCTTTGTTCACGTTAGATGCTAGTGAGCTAATATTCCTCTTTGTTTCGCTAGCCTCGGTCTTTAACAAGTGCACGTCGGACTGCAGGTTAGCAACATTGTGTTTCAGCATGTTCATATCGTGTTCACATTATACTGCCAATTGTGGCACAGCATAGTGATACTTGTACCAGTAACCCACTGTTAAAATGTATGTGGTATTTCAATGTGATTTTAACAGTAACACTGGTTCTTAAGTAATATTGTCACAAGATTAACACAAGTGTCTAGATGGGTAAGGTTTGTCTTTGCATTTTAATGTACAGTATTATGATAGCATGTGTCTGTTATGCTAACATGTGTCTAGACTCTTATAATTCTCATAGAATGGCTATGTACTATTATATATTATATGTGTAGTATGCATAGATGAGACTGAAATAAATAAATAAAAATAGTTGATTAAGACTTTAATTACCAGCGCTTAAATTGCTACTTATATTATTCTCTTATTTTTTACTATTATTCTTATTTTTTAATTTTTATTTGATAATATTTTATTGCTCTATATACATGTATATAACACTCACAATCGCTATACAAATAGATATTTAGCAAAAGGGGTTGGGCCACAAGTTCTAACAACATTAGTGATTGGCCCTCCCCGATAAAATAAATTAAGAACAACAGCATGTAAGTGGCGTAGTTAGTGCTGAAAACATGTACATAATGCATTTTACAATATTTAATATAGTTAGTCTGTGAATTTTCAAAGAAATGTGCTAGTTTGCTCAATCCACTGTCCGGCTACCCAAGAATTGCACCCCAGGACGAAGCCCAAACCTATTATTTATTAATGTTACTTTTAATTTATACACATTTATATGAGCTCGATTGCGAAATAAGATCTTACAACTTATATCAATAACTCTCGAGACCTCATTCCTGGTGAAATCCATCGTCAAGAGAGAGAGAGAGAGAGAGAGAGAGAGAGAGAGGGGGGGGGAGAAAAGAGGCAACGTAGAATTTAAATGTCTTGCATAAGGGTACAATCGTAACGGCTCCAGTGGGGCTCAAACTTCAAGGCTTTCGCAAGTCGTGATAGCGCAGTGAATGCGCGTTCGCTTCAGGTGCGAAAGGTCCGGAGTTCGAACCCCACTGGAGCCGTTACGATTGTGCCCTTAGGCAAGGCATTTAAATTCCACGTTGCCTCTTCCCTCTCCCTCGTGGCGATGGATTCCATCCGGAATGAGGTCTCGAGAGTGATAAATATAAATTATAAGAACTTGTTTCGCAATCGAGCTAAAATAAATTTGTATAAACTAAGGCTTCGCACAGGAAGCGAATTTGCTATCACTGTGCTATCAAGACGTCCACGTGTTACTTGTAATTGGTAGAATGAAGCACTATCATCTTAAAATCTACTTTTACTGAATTAACTGTCATCGACAGAATTAGTACTATGATAATAATGTTATTAACTAAATGAATTCATAGTGCCCTTGTTATCGAGACCGAAGCCAGGTCCAATATGACATGCTTAAATCCAACAATAAGGTCAATATGAAATGACTTAATTAATTAAAATTATATCAATTGAATATTTTCAAGAGCAACAACAAGTAACAGTAACAAATATTAAGTTGTTTCTTTTAATGAGTCATATTATAAAATGAACGAGCTATGTTTCAAAGATGGCGACTGAAAAACGAATTTCGCCAGGCTCATATATGCCGACCTCCAACAACCAATCAGGTTTCGAAATGTTCATGCAGGTCATGTAAATTCCATATTAACCGTGCTAAGCAGGGATATCGACGGGCTCATGCTTGTATTAGACATGTGTGTTCATTTGTTGCTGAATGTCGCGACAGTTGTTTACAAGTGTTTTCATTTGTTGATGAATGAAGCGACAGTTGTTTACAAGTGTTTTCATTTGTTGATGAATGACGCGGCAGTCGTTTGCAAGTGTATTCATTTGTTGATGAAAGACGCGATAGTTGTGTGCAAGTGCATTCATTTGTTGATGAATAACGCGGCAGTTGTTTGCAAGTATATTCGTTTGTTTATGACTGTCGCGCCAGTTGTTTGCAAGTGCATTTGTGTGTTGATGAATGACGCCGCAGTTGTTTGCAAGTGTATACATGTGTTGATGAAAGACGCGATAGTTGTGTGCAAGTGCATTCGTTTGTTGATGAATGACGCGGCAGTTATTTGCAAGTGCACTCATTTGTTGCTGAATATCGCGACAGTTGTTTGCAAGTGTTTTCATTTGTTGACGAATGACGCGGCAGTTGTTTGCAAGAGCTTTCATTTATCGGTGAATGACGCGACAGTTATTTGCACGTGCATTTATTTGTTGGTGAATGACGCGACAGTTGTGTGCAATAGCTTTCATTTGTTGATGAATGTCGCGACAGTTGTTTGCAAGTGTATTCATGTGTTGATGAATGTCGCGGTAGTTGTTTGCAAGCGTTTTCATTTGTTGATGAATGTCGCGGCAGTTGTTTGCAAGTGCATTCATTTATAGATGAATGTCGCGACAGTTGTTTGCAAGTACATTCGTTTGTTTAGTGAATGACGCGACAGTTGTTTGCACGTTCATTTATTTGTTTATGAATGACGCAGCAGGTATATTCATTTGCTGAATGATGCAAATAATATATACACAATTCTTACTAGATACATTACTCCACAAAGCCATTCTTGAAGTTGGACTCTCTTCTGTATTTACAGTGCTACAGCTGCCGACAGCTCCACATCGACATGCATTGCAAAACTGAGGGTAAATGACCAGCCGGCATTTTCCGCCGATACACTCAGCTATTGTGTCACTACTGGTTCAGCTGTTGGTAAATGGATATTTCTACTATAAATGTTACATTTATATAAACACTTTATATGTTCGTTCTTATTATTAAGCGTTTATTTATCGTGGACCACGCCACCAGCAATATATTAATTCTGATTTGGAGGACAATACAATATACAGAGGACGCCTAAATTCCAGAAGCATCGATGTTTATGTTCAGTGTTTTACATACCCAGTGAATACTACAGATACAAAGAACCTCGGTTTATAGTCCCATCCGAATTAATGTTAATATTATGTTGGGACGGGAAATCTAACTAATGACACATACATTTGTAGTCCAACATGCACACCACAGGACCATGATCGGCCTCTATTTCTATGCGTAATATAAAGGGCCGTGGCTATAGATATAGCCCAATCAATAGATGTTGATATTATGTAACGGATGTATGTATATGTCATGGTCGATCGATCCCCCGTCTGACCTTAATAAAATTAACAGTCTTTCAGATGGGACGTTAAACCAAGGTCTCGTGTCGGTGCTTTACACCGTGCACGTAAAAGAACCAGATGATACTTTGGAATGGGTCTGTATCATTGCACTATCCTCCAAAATCTAAAATTACTAATCTCTTCAGGAGGCGTCGCTAATATGGGTAACCGGTAGCGACGATAAATAAACGCAAAACACACACGTCATGATCGATATTGGATCTATCTACAGAGTGAAGTTCTAGTTGCGTTTATCAATATTGTCCCACTTATTTGCACTTCAAATTGTATGCCATTTTTAATCCGATAATTTTCATATTTGTATTTAAGTTTATTTAACGTCGCTACCGGTTTCCCATTTGAGCGACGGGCAGTTACCTAACAACACCTTTCCTGGGCAGGCTCCAGCGGTTAACCAGTACTTGGTGCACCAACCTCCGTAAGAAACTGCCAACTTTTTAAATGAGACACGGTGTGAGCGGGGCTCGAACCAGTGACTACCAGAGATGATAGGTTACAGTGGTATACAAGTCAGCGACCGTAACAACTCGACCACGAGGGCGGTCAAGTATACGTGTACACTATTTGTAGTGTTGCTGTTATGGCGTCAGTGTTGTTATTCGTTTCGATAACAGCCGCTTAATCACGCGTGTTCTTCTTTCTAAATTTTATTTATTTTCATTGGCGCGGATGAAAGCGTATAATTATGCATGAATGCATGATACGGTTATTCGTGTGAGAGCAATCTGGAGTACTCAGAGAAAACCCAACTGCACGATCTGGCGACAACCGTACCATCTCTCCTACCAATCCAAGGTATCGAACCCTGGGTGCATTTGTGAGAAGCGACCGTGTTCTTCCGAGCGAGTTTGTTGTATATCTAAATAGTAAATATATATTATTAATATAGTTATATTATTTGTAAACAGATACTGCAATTGCAACCGTAACGGCAACAAACGTTGTTGGAACAATGGTGTACAGTATTGCTTCAGGTAAGTTTACACCTAATCAGGAACTTAGATAGAAATCAAAAATATCTGACCCAATGTAGACGTAATCTGGTACGTATTCGCTTTCGGATGTTTACATGTACATACTTGTGCTTGGTGTTGGAGGTCTTGGTTGGCTCCCTTGTGCTTTGGATGCCTGGATGTGCAGATCTATATTTTAGTCTGCTTATGGTAGAAATACATGACACATGATTCTGCCTTGGGTGCTTGTTTGTGGTTTGGGAACGGTGGCCCGCGTTTAGTAGTATCGGGCAACTGTTTGGCTTCTATATAGGCTAGTATATAGGCATGTATACTGTACGTATTTATTTTAGCGGATTTCTAATTTTAGCGCTATTAGCGGGTGTCGACAGCACGCTAATTCATGATTAGGCTAATATAAATTCCATTTACATGCCTATTTTGATGTTACAAAGCTGTAATTGTAATAAACGTAAAGCAAACATTAATATGCTCCGATATACAGATGTGTCCAAATGTGTTATTGTTTTCAAAATAGAAATTAACCTGTTAAATCTAAAACAATATCAAATGTTGATAAATGTAATATTTTAATCCCAAAACTAAAGAATATTTCGGACGGTATCGGATATATCCGTCGCCATGCATATTATCCTCTGTGCGTATTGTCAGGTACACACTACGTGTGAAAACTGTAACAATGAGTATTAAGAATTAAATTACTGCTAGAATATTCTCTAACTACTAAAGAATGGCAATGCATTTTTATATCGACATTTTATTGTGTATATGTGTTTGTGTACATTGATGACACTAATCTAAATAATAAATATACCTTAGGACAAATGTATTGAACGTTTTTCATATCAGCAAGAAACTATGCATTGTCAAAGTTTCATATCACCTCTAAAATTAGGTCAATCTGCATTACATGAAGCAATATGGATCACATAGGAATTTATATATACATATACTTAAGGACAAACATTTTGCACTTGTATAATTATATTAGCAATTACGGTAGCAGTACTACATTAACTATTATGTAATCTAACTTGTTTTTGACCACTTTTCAGGGAATATTTATTATACATCGACACTTTAGACATAATAGTTAATGTGGTACTGCTTGTTATTTAGTTTAATAATAATTCCTGATACAAAACGTACCCGTGCAGCACAGCATTATTACAAAAGCATGTTATATTAGCCCAGAAACGACAGTGTATATATATATATTACCGTGTCCGTGACCTAGTAGTTAAGGCGAGAGGTCGAAGGGATTCATTCTAATATGGCCGGTTTGTGAGTCTCCAGCTAGGTAAATAATGATTACCGATTGCCTGTTGCCTGACTTACAATGGTAGGATTCGGTACTGATGGTCATAAATGGTGAATCATAAGCTAGCAATAAGGATGACTACTATAATAAACAAACACTTTACTTTATTACACTCACAAGCTGCATGTGTACGCTTAACCCATACATCTATTTTGCTATACTGGTGATTTAGTATATGTCTACACAAATCACGCTACACTGTGTAGTGTTCTTATACCAGTAACCTTGTTAATATTAGATTCTGTTCTTTTCAATAGGTGACACTAATTCTGACTTGGCAGTAGCAGGTGCGACTGGTGCTATAACTGCAGCCAAAGAGTTGACTACTGCAAATGATGCCGAATACCAAATTGTATATAAAGGGAACGATGGAAGCCTCACAGCTTCAACGACGATAACTATCACTGTGGGAACGTGTGCAGGTGCTTCTGCCATCTTGGCCAGTTTCATGCCTATACTGCTGGCACTGTTTGCTACACTGAAATAGACGCTGAAATAGATTGTGTTTTTGTATAATAGCAGTGTACGTTCGTTCCTTCATCAGATAGCTGTTTGCCAAACATGATAATTGTTGCAATCTTAGCATAAATGAACACATATAACAGCGAAGCAGTGACACTTTTAAATAGATGATCATGTCGTTGTATCATTCTGAAAATCTTATTTACTTGCTGTCAGTCAAGGTGACATACTTGTACCGACGTTGTTAATGTAATATAAATGTTCTGGGAATGAAAGATGACCTAGTAATGTGTAAACCGATACACTATTTCTGGTGCAACTAAACATGCAAGTATTTCTATATTCTTTGCTTTGTTAATACATGTAACGACCTTGTTTACTACAGCGTATAATTCTATTTTCGGCTCATCCAGAATTGTACCGTACACAACACAAATTACAGGCCACATTTAAGCTTCACTTGCGACGAGATAGTCGTTGTCTTAATAGCAGATAATTTTATTATACCGTATCAATTAAAAAAACGGAAGCTGCAGAAGTTAACTATGAAGTTGAACGAAATGTATTAAATTGTTATCTGTGTTTTCTTTTTAAAGAGTGTACGATATGCATAACCCGTGACGTTATTGAACACCTGTGATGTAGTAGTGAACATTGAGACAATCTATATTAACACACCTTATGCTTTACCCATGTCACAGCCCCAATCAAAATGCTAAAAACATTGAATAGTTTAATCATACGTTATTGCTCGATTCGCTTTACATATACATGTGAATACAAAACATGACACATTAAAGAAGGGCAAGCATCGGGCCACACGTTCTAGCAACATTAGTTACGGCCCTTCCCGCGTTACGGCCCGACCCGAAAATGACTGAAGCTCAAATACATATATAGCAATCACCTTTGATTGCTCCGGAAGCAGTTCTTACTAGTACAGAAATTAGTTCAAAATATCTATCGCTCTTGAAATGAAAGTGAGAAAATAATAACATATCATGTCTTTTACAGTTGCAATGAACAATTCCAGTTCCGGCTAATTGAGCTCACAAAAAATGTCATGTGGATTGTTAATGTGAGTCCAAAATTATTTTGCGAGTAATATGTATTATTTGGCTATAAAGCATATACTAAATTGATGTGTTTGACAAGAACATTTCACAAAATAACTTCGCAATATTCCTTAAATAAAGTTTAATGCATCGTATTCCCTTATGTACTACTAGTATATGTATTTCATTGCAAGCTTTCTATACCAAATGTACAGAGTGACTTCCCCTGATTACATATCATCTGTAACGAATTGGATTGTCTCGAATTGGAATGTCTCTTTCAACACGGATACTCGCCAGTGATTCGATATATTGTTAAACAATTTAGGATCTATATGTGACTTGCTTTCGAGACCTGTACTATTACATGGAAAGAAGACACCAAGTAACAGTTGAGGGTCGTGAAAGGAATTGTCAAGGTTCTTTGTTAGCTTCTAACGTAAATAATTGAAACTGTAAAACAATACAATCTGAACTCTACCCCTGTGAAGCCTCTATCCAGGATTATTTTCTATTCAATGAGTATTACTTGGTATTGGTGAGTGTTGAAGGTCCTTCCGAATAAGCAACAGCAAATATAGAGATGTAACTAGTTTGATTTGTTTCGCTGCAATGAAACACAAATTACGTAATACTAAAGTGAAACTTATCGCTTATTAAAAAACCCCTTATAAATAGATTTATACGAGTATGCATATCGATAGATATCAACGACTTACACTCATTGTCGTTATATGTACTACTATATATATATTTTATTATTATGCTCTAGGTGAGTTGATCGACGGATCTCGGAATTACCAAACTATATACTGTTAAATCACAACTTTTAGCATGCCAACTGTGTCTTAAGAACATCACTAGTATAGATGCATAATAGTGTTTGAAATTAATTGCTCATATTTGTTTTTTTATCTCGTATAATATTCAAGGTTCATGTTTTCTTGTTTGCCTTTGAGAAACTCATTTATGATTACCGAAATAATAAATAATAATATTATAACTATAAGAATACAAAACATTTCTTAAAGTCAGAAAAAGTGAATCAGATATAGTTTAGGTTTCCTTGGTCGACCTTCTCCCTTTAGTATTGCACTGATGTGATTGTCGACTAACACCTCTGTCTTCGGGAAAATAGTTCCAACGATGAAGTGCCCCAGTGCAATGAAACTTGGGCTATTATCCCTGTAATAACAGCGTCCTATGTCTCTCATAGTATCATAGTTACTGCATATATAAAAGGGCCGTGAATCGAAAATTGTGAGAATAAAAATCTGCCAAACTACTGAAACAAGAAGACATTTCTAACTAAAAAGTGAAAACAGATATTTTCTAAACTGATGAAACAAATCTGACAATATTTATTTTTCCAAACTTTGACCAAGAAAAAGAGGAAATCCTACAAAGAGGAATAGTCACGGCCCAGGTGTAAACACATGTCCATACAGAGAATATATTAGGGGATGGGGTCCGGTGTGCGTCCCTCTATATATCGTCAGGCAATGGGTTAACAATACGGACTACGATACGTTCTCAGAGAGTATGTTGTGTAACAATTGAACATTGTTTTCTTGCTCTCACCACTCGCTCGTTAATAATAATACACATGCAATTAATTCCACATGTATATTGGGGATAATTGGATATATGCCCATTTCATTCTTATTTGATACAAACAAAACACGATAAAATGCACAAGAATGCACAAAGCGAAATGCTCAATTTGTTTCTAACACCCGACTAGCCAACTTCACGACCCAACTCTAACGCAACCCCCTGGACAAGCATCTACTATTATTGCTCATTATGTGTGGTTTGTGAAAAGAATATATTAGTGGTCAAATACATGTACATACTCGTACATGTTAGACTGTATTAATTTTCTGGTTATATATGCATCCATCTTATCTTTTTGTAATATAATAGTGCACGTGCCTTTCAAAGAGTAACATGCTATGTAGATTAGACTCTTATTTTAATTTTATTTATAGTACGTGCAAAACACACGGAAATGTATGTCAAGGTTCACGATTCTGTTTATGGTTATGCTATGTTTGCAAATATGTGTTGTTGTTGAATACTTACATTATATGCTTTTCACTGACGTATAGGAATTAATTAATGAGAACAAAATGTGTTATTGCGGAAAGCCATATAATACAACATTATGTTCTCACTGATTTACTCTTATTATCTCCAGCCACTGCAGAGTGACATCTTTTCAACACAACCGCTTTATGCACCAAGCTGTCAGTGACGACATTTCTGAAGTCGCACAAATGCGACGTTCTAGTATCATTTAGAGCACAGTCACATGTTTTACAATGGTAAAAGCACTATGCAGCCTAAATAAAAAGAAAACGTGTTTGTTTAAATGAATGATCGAATTATATTTGACTCATGAAGATATACATCTAGCATTATCACCCATGGCTAGCGCCACTCGTATTAATAATGCATTCAATGTTCAATCGGTGATATACAATTCGACCATACACTGAAACAATAAAATCTTCTCTATATATTGGTTTTATTGTGTAACATATGGGAACATCATGTTTTAGTTAGGGCAGTGCATGGCAAGGGCGAGTAGGCACGTATCATACTACTTTCAGCTGTTCTGGAATTACAAGAGACATACTTATTTACAAACATAGTGTTTACAAACCTTGTATATTCTTTCATTTTTTAACACTTTATTAACATGATCTTATGGCTAAATAGCAGTTGCCTATTAATCCCGTCAAATACGGTGTTGTACGTGCATGTTAATACGTGCGTGTAAATATAAAACAATATCTATTTTGTTATCAATTAGTTACATTTTTCACCAAAGTATTATTTTATAAAACAATGTATACGGATTATTAGGCCATTGATATTACCTGTATGATATACAATATAATATGCTAATGTTAGGCTTCCTTCGATTTCTATTATTGATGAAATGTTCGTGGCATCGTTTGTTCGTAAGGTCATGTTGGAATCGGCAATGTGAATTTACAATTTAATTATTTGAATCAATTATGTATCTTTATTAAGACAATATCGTGGAATATACTGTCATTAACTTGTCCTGTCTTAATCAGAATGAGGTGAAATAAAAATATACAGTCACACTGTGTTTATTTTATGCATGTGAATATATAGAGTGTTGGTATAGCTTCACAACATTAAGTAGTATTGCAGATCATATAAATGGACACTTGTATAATACACATGGCGAACTATTGCCACAATGAGAACGGATTCAGCAGTCTCTGTGTGTTGCACAAGGAAAGAGACTGAGTCATTTCCGTCATCTTTAAATACATGTAGATATCCAGAAGGGACACGAACAACACTTGTCCCTCACAACTGTAGGTTGTAATCCCACTGCGGAAGATGATGTGTTCATGTGAGGAAATTATATCGCTGGCTTAAGTCCATGGCTCTACCGGTGTGCATGCCCGTGCCTGAAATACTGTTCGGACGGACATCCTGATGTCTTCCTCCACCAATAATAGCTGGAGAGTCGCCATATAACCCAAGCTGTTGGTGCGACGTTAAACCTCAACATGCTAACACATAACGCAATATATTCTAGAGTTGTTTCCAGCCCATGAGAACTATGCTCTAGAGTATGTCCATACAATATTGTACATGTATTCACCTTGTACTAGCCTGGGAACAGTCGTTGGTATATTCTGCATTGTCCGTCATACATACACTCACACAACCCCAAATGTATATATACCTTGATTTAACACACAACCCGTTAATTGAGCCACATTGAGTTTCTGATAATATCAACGCCGTTTAAACGCCAGAAAAATAAAAAAGTGAAAGCTTGACAGACTTGATCTCAGGCTAGCCTTGTATAGTTCACAATCACAAATATGAATGCACATAAATTCAATTACGAATGACCTAACAATTTGGCGTGTTTCGCAGGTACTGCATGTCATTTACATAAGAGAATAATACGTGTACTGTTTGGTAAACACTTATCTGTCAGCGCAAGTGTGTTTGCTAGCACCAAGTAAATACAAATCTCGTTGTTCTGGTTTTTGTACAGATGTAATCACAAACGACCTTCAATCACTGGTAGACTAAGAATCCGACGTACTAACCTGACCAATTGCAATGACATCGAAGTGACTCAGTCATAATGGTAGATCGTAAAATTGACCAATTGCAATGGCATCGACCTGCCTCAAACATGATTGTAAACCGTAAACCTGACCAATTGCAATGACATCGACCTGCCTCTAACATGATGGTAAACCGTAAACCTAACCAATTGCAATGACATCGACCTGCCTCTAACATGATTGTAAACCATAAACCTGATCAATTGCAATGACATATACCTTCCCCCAATCATGATGGTAAACCGTAAACCTGACCAATTACAATGACATTGACCAGACTCTAACATGATTGTAAACCGTAAACCTGACCAATTGCAATAACATCGAAATGACTCAGTCATAATGGTAGATCGTAAACTTGACCAATTGCAATAACATCGAACTGTCTAATGAGGGTAAATCGTAGATCTGACGTCACACTGTGACTCAAGGACCGGTATTATCATAGTTGTTTGTGTTTCTCAATAAAGCAAGTATGTCACTGGTTATGTACACTTGGTTCTGCAAACAGTTGATGCCCACGGAGCATTTAAAACAGTTGTTGTTAAATTGGTGTATAGATTTGTAAGCAATTTGGAGGGGCTCTATGCATCGCTGAGGAACCACATTGGGCTCCTTTCCCACAGGCATATTTATTGACACTGATCTGCTTCATACTGCAAGTGTTTCCGTTCCGCATTATGTGCAGTTGTCCAAAACCGCTGACGAATAACATCTAAAAATGGTCGCATATAAGATTTATATTAAGTTAGATATTAACATTCTCATTGATCCTAGTCCTGAATCAAACGTTATTATGTTGTTTATATGCTTGTGACAAGAACCGTCATTGCTTAAAGTTAATCCAAGATGTTTGTGATCGACAACAAATCCTAGTATAATATTTTCAAAACATAAGCTGTGGTCGATCAGTATTGTGACCAAATGTAAATATAACTTCAGGGTTGAATGTGTTACAATGCCATAATCATATTTTTGACCATTGAGAGATTATGTTTAAGTGTTGTTTCAATTTGGCGTGTATCAGCAGAAGAGACTGCAAGAGAACTGTCATCTGCAAAAAGCGTTGTAGTACTAAGTAGTGAATCATATAATTATATCATTGACATAAATCAAAAACAATAGTGGCACTAAACATGATCCTTGGGGAACGCAAGCATTAACTGATTTGTTATCTGGAACTGTATAACCTACTGTTACAAATACCCGTTGGGACCTGTTAGACAGATAATTTGATATCCATTTTAATAGATTGTCATTTATTCCATGTTGGTAATCCAGGGATCGCAGGTTCGAACCCCCGTCTGACCATAATACAATTAACAGTCTTTCAAATGGGACGTTAGACGAATGTCTCGTGTCGGTGCTTTACACCGGGCACGTAAAAGAACAAGAGGATATTCTGGAATGGGTCTCTATCTGTATCATGCACTATCCTCCAAAATCTAAAATGACTAATCTCTTCAAGAGGCATCGCTCATATGGGCAACCGGTAGCGACGATAAATAAACGTAAAAACACACCATATTGCCGAATTTTAAAACTTAAATCTCGATGCCAGGAAATCATACACGTCGTCGTACCCTCGTCGAAGGCCTTTAAATTTGGATATATATGTCAATCAGCTGATATACCGCGGAATGCCCAGACAAGAAAACCAAATTATTGTGTGTAACTGAGCTGATTTGAATGTAGGTGCTTATATAAATGTTTAAAAACTACATAGTATTTCAATGATAGCAGTCTAGAATTAGAAGGAATAGTCTTCTCGCCATTAGTAAAGAGTGGCATAACATGTGCAAGTTTCCAAATGGACGGATGCTATGAAGATTCGTTAATAGAACTTTGAACAATTAAACTTAGAGGGTATGATACCAAGTTGGGAGTTTCTTTAAGCATCCTATTGGTAATATCATCTGGATCGCTTAATTTATTTACTTTATTTGCTGTAAAGTAATATTAGAATCACCAACTATTAGAAGATACACAAAATATTCGCTAAGTGTTTAGCTTTTCCTTCATCTGACACATGATATTGGTCACAGTTAGTTTTTATTAAATGTGTATTGAATCATTTCTTTTGCAATTGTCTTTACTAACATTTTAATTATTTTCAAATACTGGTGCGGTTTAGAAGGATCATTAAGGGCAAATTATAAGTTTTCATAAAATATCTGTTTAGCGTGCGTTTTCATATTGTTGACTTTGTTTCTTGTTATCGTGTACGCACACCAATCAGACTGCTTGTCTGATAATACAGCTGCGTGTTTCAATCGGCCACGTTTACTTAGTATTCGTCGTATGCCATTATTAAAACAGGGATTATCCTTTGGACGAATAGTACTAAAATGTGATGGAATACATACCGTAGCAATTTCAAATAAATGTTCTGAGAAGTCTTTGACCGAGTTATCACTTATATCTGTAAACCAATTAAGAGGACACATATCTACATTTAGGAGTATTCATGAGTAGTAATTGACTAATGTTTCTCATTTGCCAAACTAGTTATTAGTGCTGATATAAATATACAATCAAAAATATAGTATGACAACCCCGCTATTAAGACAACATTTTCGTAGTCCTGAATTATTTCTTCTATATTCCAATGGTCACACACCACTATAATAGAACCACCTCTTTATTCAGTAATAAGACCACATATTTCAGTCACAAATAACAGCAGACCTCCAGTATTAAGACCAGTTTCTGCCAAATTCGCAAGTGAGATCACACAATTATTTCTAAATCTTACTAAGACGTCTACTTAATCATGTGTCTTGTGTCTGCTTATGTCTTAAATGTGTGAACGTTGAGTTTCAGTCATACAATAATTATTGATGTATTATATTTTTTATTTCTGTTTCATCTATATGCAGTACATACATTTTAATTTATATTATAACACAGACATTGCACATAGCCATTCTACAACTAAGAATTATATGAGACAATAATATATTACAATACGTGAGACACGATTTACATTCTAAAAATTATGTAAAAGTCGCTATTCATAACACTAAACTATATTTAAAATACTGTATTTTTTAAGATTCTGACAGGAAAAAAGAGCACTATCGCGCAAATTAGAATATACATTAAGAAATCAGAACCACCTCTGATCAAATAAGGGGTGGATGGACTAACAGTTTTTAGTTCACATACAATGCTGTTCAAAAATAAAAGTATGTTCATATTATTTACATAGATAAGAACTACGACGCTGTATAATATTAAAGCAGGTTTTGTCACATATACGTATTAATGCCGGATTAGTGAATAACGTGATCAATTTATTTGTTTTAGATAACATGTAAGAACATTATCACAGGTACTGGAAGCTTTAGCAAATAATATATCCCTGATATCCTCATACATCCAACAATATATAATGGAATGCATTTCATCCTCAACTGCATTACAAAATGGACAAGCGCGATTCTGTACAGTCAGTTGTTCGCATCGCCAAGTTTCAATGCGTAGAGCCGCAACGCCACAAAGAAACTTACTAAATGCTGAACGGTGGCTAAATGGCATAATACATTTGCAATACTGTTCAACATCGAAATCTAGTTTGCAAAGTTTGTTACAGACAGGCTATCTAGTCTATGTACTGACTCAAGCCAATCAATAATGAATAAATCCATGCACCATTAATTTTGTTTCGGCAGATTGATGATCGGTGTTTGATAATGCTTTCACAAATGTCAGAATATCGATCTAGATTAAATTCAACAATGTGCATTTTTACAACAAAGAACCAATCTTTGCATGCTCTACTTGACTTTGCCCAGCGTGTAACACGTTTATTCAACAGGGTGTGATTTATACAATAAATGCTGCACAAGAAATTCGCAATTATTTTCCAGTGATGGGCAGAAGTTGGATGCCCCATGCCATTTCACCTATT
>CM026392.1:60755877-60797350 GCA_014843695.1 Archivesica marissinica
ACTATATATATCATATAATAACCGTTAAGTGCTCTCGACTATATATATCATATAATAACCGTTAAGTGCTCTCCACTATATATATCATATAATAACCGTTAAGTGCTCTCCACTATATATATCATATAATAACCGTTAAGTGCTCTCCACTATATATATCATATAATAACCGTTAAGTGCTCTCCACTATATATATCATATAATAACCGTTAAGTGCTCCCACTATATATATCATATAATAACCGTTAAGTGCTCTCCACTATATATATATCATATAATAACCGTTAAGTGCTCTCCACTATATATATCATATAATAACCGTTAAGTGCTCTCCACTATATATATCATATAAAATCCGTTAAGTGCTCTCCACTATATATATCATACACCGTTAAGTGCTCTCCACTATATATATCATATAATAAATACATAGGTGAAGATTATTAGTAATAATGAAGTACACTGTTGGTGTTTTTATATTAATGTAAGCTAAAAAGTATCACGTATATGATATATAATGGACATGGAAAATAACGTTACTAGGACAATGATTAAACACTACGTGGAACAGCGTCGTTTAGTGAACCACACAACTTAGAATACACCTCAATGTTCATGTGTTCTTGTCAATCGATTAAAATCTATTTTAGGTTGAATATCATTACTGATTCTTAACTGATACACTCGGGTACTATTGTTTGTGCAACGTGCATAATTGCTAATTAACGACCTTGGCAATTGTCAATGTCATTTATTCATGATCAATGTGACTTTAAAGCGACATTACATCGCAAAATGCCAAAAAATGCATTTTTCACGTATAAATGCATTGCTATTAGAAATTCTTCCGAATACATTCGAACACAAATATTGAATTAATAAACAGTGTTTGTGGTCTACAAACTTTCAACCGTGAATGCAGAATTTCATATACCTGTCATCCACGCTCCTGAATTGACCTTTCTTTGTCACTGTAGTCAATACTAAACGCATGCTACTGTCGCTTGGAGATAATAAATTTAACTAAGATTAGTCTACAAATAAATATGCATAATAGGCACAAATGTGAGAAATAACATTAAATCTGTACCATAAATCTCGTTATTCGGGATTACACAGGTTGTACTATGCATGTATGTCGACCCTGTTTACATTATTGTGTTATGTCAACAAACTGCGTATACGAGGCTTGTTTATTAGTTGAAGTACTCAGTTTTTGAAGCAAATATTTGGAAAAATATCATATAATAGGAAATTACATTCTGTATAAATTTGCGCTTTCACTGATGTAGTGTCGCTTTAACGTTTGTTTGAGATATGTACTCGATTTGTCATTGTGCATGCAGTAACACATTAATATGAAATCTTTCTGATAATAAGCCGGGAGTATGATGGTCTATGATTGCATAATATAATTTTATCTATTCAATCTATGATGAGCTTTGGTAGGATCCTTTGTGACAATTGTAATATGAAGTGGTACACATAATGAACTCAGTGGGTTGAATGTGCATTGGGTAATGCACGAAGGAAGATGATTGGATAGCAACTGCTCAACAGCAAAATCTTCTGTACTTCGATATTGCGTTGTTTCAATTGACTAACAGTGCCCAAGATTAAACACATTTCAATAGTTCTACTTGGTATTTGTCGCATAAGCTATTACATAGCAATTATTAGGTTTACCACTCTACTTGAATAATGTTGAAAGATCTTCTTCCAATACTGTGCAGAGCCCACCACTCTGGAACAGTTTCGCATATCGGGACATTAGCAATGTTATGGTGAGGCGCGAAGATGTACAGGTTAACAATAAAACGTTCTACAGTGCAACATTGTGGTGTCTAGTACATGCTGTACTCCATGCCACATTGTGGTGTCTAGTGCAAGTAATACTCCATGCCACATTGTGATGTCTAGTGAATGATGTACTCCAGGCCACATTGTGGTATCTAGTGCATGAAATACTCCATGGTACACTGTGGTGTCTAGTGAATGAAATACTCCATGCCACACTGTGGCGTCTAGTGCATGCAATACTCCATGCCATACTGTGATGTCTAGTGCATGAAATACTCCATGCCACACTGTGATGTCTAGTGCATGAAATACACCGTGCCACACTGTGATGTCTAGTGCATGAAATATTCCACACCACACTGTGATGTCTAGTGCATGAAATACACTGTGCCACACTGTGATGTCTAGTGCATGAAATACACCGTGCCACACTGTGATGTATAGTGCATGAAATACTCCACGCCACACTGTGATATCTAGTGCATGAAATACTCCATGCCACATTGTGGTGTCTAGTGCATGCTGTACTCCACACCACACTGTGGTGTCCAGTGTAGGAAATACTCCATGCCACACTTTGGTGTCTGCTGCATGAAATACTCCATGCCACATTGTGGTGTCTAGTACATGAAATACTACATGTCACACTGTGATGTCTAGTGCATGATCTACTCCATGCCACACTGTGGTGTCTAGTGCATGAAATACTCCATGCCACACTGTGGTGTCTAGTGCATGAAATACTCCATGCCACACTGTGGTGCTAGTGCATGAATACTCCATGCCACACTGTGGTGTCTAGTGTATGAAATACTCCATGCCACACTGTGGTGTCTAGTGCATGAACTACTCCATGTCATATTATGGTGTCTAGTGCATGAAATACTCCATGCCATACTGTGGTGTCTATTGCATGAAATACTCCATGCCACACTGTGATGCCTAGAGCATGAAATACTCCACGCCATACTGTGGTGTCTAGTGCATGCTGTACTCCATACCACACTGTGGCGTCTAGTGCATGAACTACTCCATGTCACATTGTGGTGTCTAGTGCAAGAAACACTCCATGCCATACTGTGGTGTCTAGTGCATGAACTACTCCATGCCACATTGTGGTGTCTAGTGCATGAAATACTCCATGCCACACTGTGGTGTCTAGTGCATGAAATACTCCACGCCAAACTGTGATGTCTAGTGCATGAACTACTCCATGCCACACTGTGGTATCTAGTGCATGAAATACTCCATGCCACATTGTGGTGTCTAGTGCATGCTGTACTCCACACCACACTGTGGTGTCCAGTGTAGGAAATAATCCATGCCACACTGTGGTGTCTAGTGCATGATATACTCCATGCCACATTGTGGTGTTTAGTGCATGAAATACTACATGTCACACTGTGATATCTAGTGCATGAAATACTCCATGCCACATTGTGGTATCTAGTGTATGCTGTACTCCACACCACACTGTGGTGTCCAGTGTAGGAAATACTCCATGCCACACTTTGGTGTCTGCTGCATGAAATACTCCATGCCACACTGTGGTGTCTAGTGCATGAAACACTACATGTCACACTGTGATGTCTAGTGCATGAACTACTCCATGCCACACTGTGGTGTCTAGTGCATGAAATACTCCATGCCACACTGTTGTGTCTAGTGCATGAAATACTCCATGCCACACTATGGTGTCTAGTGCACCGTGCCACACTGTGGTGTCTAGTGGAAGAACTACTCCATGACACATTGTGGTGTCTAGTGCATGAAATACTCCATGCCACACTGTGATGTTTAGTGCATGAACTACTCCATGCCACACTGTGATGTCTAGTGCATGAAATACACCGTGCCACACTGTGATGTCTAGTGCATGAAATACTCCACGCCACACTGTGATGTCTAGTGCATGAAATACACTGTGCCACACTGTGATGTCTAGTGCATGAAATACACTTTGCCACACTGTGATGTCTAGTGCATGAAATACTCCAAGCCATACTGTGATGTCTAGTGCATGAAATACCCCATGCCACATTGTAGTGTCTAGTTCATGAACTACTCCATGACACACTGTGGTGTCTAGTGCATGCTGGACTCCATACCACACTGTGGCGTCTAGTGCATGAACTACTCCATGTCACATTGTGGTGTCTAGTGCATGAACTACTCCATGCCACATTGTGGGGTCTAGTGCATGAAATACTCCATGCCACACTGTGGTGTCTAGTGCCTGAAATACTCCATGCCACACTGTGGTGACTAGTGCATGAAATACTCCATGCCACACTGTGGTGTCTAGTGTATGAAATACCCCATGCCACACTGTGGTGTCTAGTGCATGAACTACACCATGTCATATTGTGGTGTCTAGTGCATGAAATACTCCATGCCATACTGTGGTGTCTATTGCATGAAATACTCCATGCCACACTGTGATGCCTAGAGCATGAAATACTCCACGCCATACTGTGGTGTCTAGTGCATGCTGTACTCCATACCACACTGTGGCGTCTAGTGCATGAACTACTCCATGTCACATTGTGGTGTCTAGTGCAAGAAACACTCCATGCCATACTGTGGTGTCTAGTGCATGAAATACTCCATGCCACACTGTGGTGTCTAGTGCATGAAATACTCCACGCCAAACTGTGATGTCTAGTGCATGAACTACTCCATGCCACACTGTGGTATCTAGTGCATGAAATACTCCATGCCACATTGTGGTGTCTAGTGCATGCTGTACTCCACACCACACTGTGGTGTCCAGTGTAGGAAATAATCCATGCCACACTGTGGTGTCTAGTGCATGATATACTCCATGCCACATTGTGGTGTTTAGTGCATGAAATACTACATGTCACACTGTGATATCTAGTGCATGAAATACTCCATGCCACATTGTGGTATCTAGTGTATGCTGTACTCCACACCACACTGTGGTGTCCAGTGTAGGAAATACTCCATGCCACACTTTGGTGTCTGCTGCATGAAATACTCCATGCCACACTGTGGTGTCTAGTGCATGAAACACTACATGTCACATTGTGATGTCTAGTGCATGAACTACTCCATGCCACACTGTGGTGTCTAGTGCATGAAATACTCCATGCCACACTGTTGTGTCTAGTGCATGAAATACTCCATGCCACACTATGGTGTTTAGTGCACCGTGCCACACTGTGGTGTCTAGTGGAAGAACTACTCCATGACACATTGTGGTGTCTAGTGCATGAAATACTCCATGCCACACTGTGATGTTTAGTGCATGAACTACTCCATGCCACACTGTGATGTCTAGTGCATGAAATACACCGTGCCACACTGTGATGTCTAGTGCATGAATTACTACACGCCACACTGTGATGTCTAGTGCATGAAATACACTGTGCCACACTGTGATGTCTAGTGCATGAAATACACTTTGCCACACTGTGATGTCTAGTGCATGAAATACTCCAAGCCATACTGTGATGTCTAGTGCATGAAATAACCCATGCCACATTGTAGTGTCTAGTTCATGAACTATTCCATGACACACTGTGGTGTCTAGTGCATGCTGTACTCCATACCACACTGTGGCGTCTAGTGCATGAACTACTCCATGTCACATTGTGGTGTCTAGTGCATGAACTAATCCATGCCACATTGTGGGGTCTAGTGCATGAAATACTCCATGCCACACTGTGGTGTCTAGTGCATGAAATACTCCATGCCACACTGTGGTGACTAGAGTATGAAATACTCCATGCCACACTGTGGTGTCTAGTGGATTCTGTACTCCATACCACACTGTGGCGTCTAGTGCATGAACTACTCCATGTCACAATGTGGTGTCTAGTGCATGAAATACTCCATGCCATACTGTGGTGTCTAGTGCATGAAATACTACATGCCACACTGTGAGGTCTAGTGCATGAAATACTCCATGCCACACTGTCGTGTCTAGTGCATGAAATACTCCATGCCACACTGTGGTGCCTAGTGCATGAAATACTCCATGCCATACAGTGGTGTCTAGTGCATGAAATACTCTATGCCACACTGTGGTGTCTAGTGCAAGAAACACTCCATGCCATAATGTGGTGTCTAGTGCATGAACTACTCCATGCCACACTGTGGTGACTAGTGCATGAAATACTCCATGCCACATTGTGGTGTCTAGTGCATGAAATACTCCATGCCACACTGTGGTATCTAGTGCATGAAATACTCCATGCCACATTGTGGTATCTAGTGCATGCTGTACTCCACACCACACTGTGGTGTCCAGTGTAGGAAATAATCCATGCCACACTGTGGTGTCTAGTGCATGATAAACTACATGCCACATTGTGGTGTTTAGTGCATGAAATACTACATGTCACACTGTGATGTCTAGTGCATGAACTACTCCATGCCTCACTGTGGTATCTAGTGCATGAAATACTCCATGCCACATTGTGGTGTCTAGTGCATGCTGTACTCCACACCACACTGTGGTGTCCAGTGTAGGAAATACTCCATGCCACACTTTGGTGTCTGCTGCATGAAATACTCCATGCCACATTGTGGTGTATAGTGCATGAAATACTCCACGCCACACTGCGATGTCTAGTGCATGAAATACACTGTGCCACACTCTGATGTCTATTGCATGAAATACACCGTGCCACACTGTGATGTCTAGTGCATGACATACTCCATGCCATACTGTGATGTCTAGTGCATGAAATACTCCATGCCACATTGTGGTGTCTAGTGCATGAACTACTCCACGCCACACTGTGATGTCTAGTGCATGAAATACACCGTGCCACACTGTGATGTCTAGTGCATGAAATACTCCATGCCACACTGTGATGTCTAGATCGTGAAATACGCCATGCCACACTGTGATGTCCAGTGTAGGAAATAATCCATGCCACACTGTGGTTTCTAGTGGATGAATTACCCCATGCCACATTGTGGTGTCTAGTGCATGAAATACTCCATGCAACACTGTGATGTCTAGTGCATGAAATACTCCACGCCACACTGTGATGTTTAGTGCATGAAATACACCGTGCCACACTGTGATGTCTAGTGCATGAATTACTCATTGCAACACTGTGGTTTCTAGTGGATGAACTACCCCATGCCACATTGTGGTGTCTAGTGCATGAAATACTCCATGCAACACTGTGATGTCTA
Organism: Archivesica marissinica; assembly: GCA_014843695.1. Taxonomy (NCBI): domain Eukaryota; kingdom Metazoa; phylum Mollusca; class Bivalvia; order Venerida; family Vesicomyidae; genus Archivesica; species Archivesica marissinica. Next base: position 60,762,853 of record CM026392.1, read on the forward strand.
GTGCATGAAATACTCCATGCCACACTGTGAGGTCTAGTGCATTAAATGCACCGTGCCACACTATGATGTCTTGTACATGAACTACTCCATGCCACATCGTGGTATCTATTGCATGAAATACACCATGCCACATTGTGGTGTCTGGTGCATGAAATACTCCATACCACACTGTGGTGTCTAGTGCATGAAATACTCCATACCACATTGTGATGTCTACTGCATGAAATACACTGTGCCACACTGTGATGTCTAGTGCATGAACTTCTCCATGCCACACTGTCGTGTCTAGTGTATGAAATACTCCATGCCACATTGTGGTGTCTACTGCATGAAATTCTCCATGCCACACTGTGATGTCTAGTGCATGAAATACTCCATGCCACACTGTGATGTCTAGTGCATGAAATACACCTTGCCACACTGTGATGTCTAGTGCATGAAATACCCCATGCCACACTGTGATGTCTAGTGCACCGTGCCACACTGTGGTGTCTAGTGGAAGATATACTCCATGACACACTGTGATGTCTAGATCGTGAAATACTCCATGCCACACTGTGATGTCTAGTGCATGAAATACATTGTGCCACACTGTGATGTCTAGTGCATTAATTACACCGTGCCACACTGTGATGTCTAGTGCATGAAATACTCCACGCCACACTGTGATGTCTAGTGCATGAAATACACCGTGTCACACTGAGATTTCTAGTGCATGAAATACTCCACGCCACACTGTGATGTCTATTGCATGAAATACACTGTGCCACACTGTGATGTCTAGTGCATGAAATACACCGTGTCACACTGTGATGTCTAGCCCATGAAATACTCCACACCGCACTGTGATGTCCAGTGCAGGAAATACACCGTGCCACACTGTGATGTCTAGTGCATGAACTACTCATTGCCACACTGTGGTTTCTAGTGGATGAACTACCCCATGCCATATTGTGGTGTCTAGTGCATGAAATACTCCACGCAACACTGTGATGTCTAGTGCATGAAATACTCCATGCCACACTGTGATGTCTAGTGCATTAAATACACCGTGCCACACTGTGATGTCTTGTGCATGAACTACTCCATGCCACATAGTGGTATCTAGTGCATGAAATACTCCATGCCACATTGTGGTGTCTAGTGCATGCTGTACTCCACACCATACTGTGGTTTCCAGTGTAGGAAATACTCCATGCCACACTGTGGTGTCTGATGCATGAAATACTCCATGCCACACTGTGGTGTCTAGTGCATGAAATACTCCATACCACATTGTGATGTCTAGTGCATGAAATACTCCATGCCACATTATGATGTCTAGTGCATGAATTACTCCATGCCACTGTGCTGTCTAGTGCATGAAATATTCCACGCCACACTGTGATGTCTAGTGCATGAAATACACTGTGCCGCACTGTGATGTCTAGTGCATGAACTTCTCCATGCCACATTGTGGTGTCTAGTGCATGAAATACTCCATGCCACACTGTCGTGTCTAGTGAATGAAATACTCCATGCCACATTGTGGTGTCTAGTGCATGAAATACACCGTGCCACACTGTGGTGTCTAGTGCATGAATTACTCCATACCACATTGTGGTGTCTAGTGCATGAAACACTCCATGCCACATGTTGGTGTCTAGTGCATGCTGTTCTCCACACCACACTATGGTGTCCAGTGTAGGATATACTCCATGCCACACTGTGGTGTCTAGTGGAAGAACTACTCCATGACACACTGTAGTGTCTAGTGCATGAAATACTCCATGCCACATCGTGATGTCTAGTGCAGGAAATACTCCATGCCACACTTTGATGTCTAGTGCATGAAATACACTGTGCCAGACTGTGATGTCTAGTGCATGATCTACTCCATGCCACACTGTGGTGTCCAGTGTAGGAAATATTCCATGCCACACTGTGGTGTCTAGTGCATGAAATACTCCATGCCAAATTGTGGTGTCTGGTGCATGAAATACTCCATGCCACACTGTGGTGTCCAGTGTAGGAAATACTCCATGCCACACTGTGGTGTCTAGTGCATGAAACACTCCATGCCACATTGTGTTGTCTAGTGCATGCTGTACTCCGCACCACACTATGGTGTCCAGTTTAGGATATACTCCATGCCACACTGTGGTGTCTAGTGCATGAAATACTCCATGCCACACTGTGATGTCTAGTGCATGAAATACTCCATGCCACATTGTGGTGTCTAGTGCATGAAATACTACATGTCACACTGTGGTATCTAGTGCATGAAATACTCCATGCCACATTGTGGTGTCTAGTGCATGCTGTACTCCACACCAAACTGTGGTTTCCAGTGTAGGAAATACTCCATGCCACACTGTGGTGTCTGGTGCATGAAATACTCCATGCCACACTGTGGTGTCTAGTGCATGAAATACTACATGTCACACTGTGATGATTAGTGCATGAACTACTCCATGACACATTGTTGTGTCTAGTGCATGAAATACTACATGTCACAATGTGATGTCTAGTGCATGATCTACTCCATGCCAAACTGTGTTGTCTAGTGCATGAAATACTCCACGCCACACTGTTGTGTCTAGTGCATGAAATACTCCATGCCACACTGTGATGTCTAGTGCACCGCGCCACACTGTAGTGTCTAGTGGAAGAACTACTCCATGACACACTGTAGTGTCTATTGCATGACATACTCCATGCCACACTGTCGTGTCTAGTGAATGAAATACTCCATGCCACATTGTGGTGTCTAGTGCATGAAATACACCGTGCCACACTGTGGTGTCTAGTGCATGAATTACTCCATGCCACATTGTGGTGTCTAGTGCATGAAACACTCCATGCCACATGTTGGTGTCTAGTGCATGCTGTACTCCACACCACACTATGGTGTCCAGTGTAGGATATACTCCATGCCACATTGTGGTGTCTAGTGCATGAAATACTCCATGCCACACTGTGATTTCTAATGCATGAAATACTCCATGCCACACTGTGATGTCTAGTGCATGAAATACACCGTGCCACACTGTGATGTCTTGTGCATGAACTACTCCATGCCACATTGTGGTATCTAGTGCATGAAATACTCCATGCCACATTGTGGTGTCTAGTGCATGAAATACTCCATGCCACACTGTGATGTCTAGTGCATGAAATACTCCATGCCACACTGTGTTGTCTAGTGCATGAAATACACCGTGCCACACTGTGGTGTCTAGTGCATGAAATACTCCATGCCACACTGTGATGTCTAGTGCACCGTGCCACACTGTGGTGTCTAGTGGAAGAACTACTCCATGACACACTGTAGTGTCTAGTGCATGAAATACTCCATGCCACACTGTGATGTCTAGTGCATGAAATACCCCATGCCACACTGTGATGTCTAGTGCACCGTGCCACAATGTGGTGTCTAGTGGAAGATCTACTCCATGACACACTGTAGTGTCTAGAGCATGAAATACTCCATGCCACACTGTGATGTCTAGTGCATGAAATACTCCATGCCACACTGTGATGTCTAGTGCATGAAATACTCCATGTCACACTGTGATGTCTAGTGCATGAACTACTCCATACCACATTGTGGTATCTAGTGCATGAAATACTCCATGCCACACTGTGGTGTCTAGTGCATGAAATACTACATGTCACACTGTGATGTCTAGTGCATGAACTACTCCATGCCACATTGTGATGCTTAGTGCATGAAATACACCGTGCCACACTGTGATGTCTAGTGCATGAAATACACCATGCCACACTGTGTTATCTAGTGCATGAAATACTCCATGCCACATTGTGGTGTCTAGTGCAAGAAATACTCCATGCCAAACTGTGATTTCTAGTGCATGAAATACACCATGCCACAATGTGGTGTCTAGTGCATGAAATACACCGTGCCACACTGTGATGTCTAGTGCATGAACTACACCATGCCACATTGTGGTGTCTAGTGCATGAAATACTCCATGCCACATTGTGGTGTCTAGTGCATGAAATACTCCATGCCAAACTGTGATGTATAGTGCATGAAATACTCCATGCCAAACTGTGATGTCTAGTGCATGAACTACTCCATGCCACATTGTGGTGTCTAGTGCATGAAATACTCCATGCCACACTGTGGTGTCTAGTGCATGAAATACTCCATGCCACACTGTGGTGTCTAGTGCATGAAATACTCCATGCCACACTGTGGTGTCTAGTGCACCATGCCACACTGTGGTGTCTAGTGCATGAAATACTCCATGCCACACTGTGGTGTCTAGTGCATGAAATACTCCATGCCACACTGTGGTGTCTAGTGCATGAAATACTCCATGCCACACTGTGATGTCTAGTGCATGAAATACTCCATGCCACACTGTGGTGTCTAGTGCATGAACTACTACATGTCACACTGTGGTGTCTAGTGCATGAAATACACCATGCCACATTGTGGTGTCTAGTGCATGAACTACTCCATGCCACACTGTGGTGTCTAGTGCATGAAATACTCCATGCCACACTGTGGTGTCTAGTGCATGAAATACTCCATGCCACACTGTATGTCTAGTGCATGAAGTACTCAATGCCACACTGTGGTGTCTAGTGCATGAAATACACCATGCCACACTGTGGTGTCTAGTGCATGAAATACTCCATGCCACACTGTGGTGTCTAGTGCATGAAATACTCCATGCCACACTGTGGTGTCTAGTGCATGAAATACTCCATGCCACACTGTGGTGTCTAGTGCATGAAATACTCCATGCCACACTGTGGTGTCTAGTGCATGAAATACTCCATGCCACACTGTGGTGTCTAGTGCACCATGCCACACTGTGGTGTCTAGTGAATGAATACTCCATGCCACATTGTGGTGTCTAGTGCATGAAATACTCCATGCCATACTGTGGTGTATAGTGCATGGAATACTCCATGCCACACTGTGGTGTCTAGTGCATGAAATAATCCATGCCACACTGTGGTGTCTAGTGCATGAAATACTCCATGCCATACTGTGGTGTCTAGTGCATGGAATATTCCATGCCACACTGTGGTGTCTAGTGCATGAACTAATCCATGCCACACTGTGATGCCTAGTGCATGCAATACTCCATAGCACACCACACTGTGGTGTCTAGTGCATGAAATACTCCATGCCACACTGTGGTGTCTAGTGCATGAAATACTCCATGTCACATTGTGATGTCTAGTGCATGAAATACTCCATGCCACATTGTGGTGTCTAGTGCATGAACTACTACTTGTCACACTGTGGTGTCTAGTGCATGAACTACTACTTGCCACACTGTGGTGTCTAGTGCATGAAATACACCATGCCACATTGTGGTGTCTAGTGCATGAACTACTCCATGCCACACTGTTGTGTCTAGTGCATGAAATACTCCATGCCACACTGTGGTGTATATTGCATGCTGTACTCATTGCTACACTGTGGTGTCTAGTGCATGTTGTACTCCATGCCACACTGTGGTGTGTAGTGCATGAAATACGCCATGACAAACTTTGGTGTCTAGTGCATACAATACTCCATGCCACACTGTGATGTCTAGTGCATGCTGTACTCCATGCCATACTGTGGTGTCTAGTGCATGAAATACTCCATGCCACACTGTGGTGTCTAGTGCATGAAATACGCCATGCTACATTGTGGTGTCTAGTGCATGAAATACTCCATGCCACACTGTGAAATCTAGTGCATGAAATACTCCATGCCACATTGTGGTGTCTAGTGCATGAACTACTACTTGTCACACTGTGGTGTCTAGTGCATGAACTACTACGGGGCACACTGTGGTGTCTAGTGCATGAAATACACCATGCCACATTGTGGTGTCTAGTGCATGAACTACTCCATGCCACACTGTGGTGTCTAGTGCATGAAATACTCCATGCCACACTGTGGTGTCTAGTGCATGAAATACTCCATGCCAGATTGTGGTGTATAGTGCATGAACTACTCTATGCCACACTGTGGTGTCTACTGCATGAAATACTCCATACCACACTGTGGTGTCTAGTGCATGTTGTACTCCATGCCACACTGTGGTGTCTAGTGCATGACATACTCCATGCCACATTGTGGTATCTAGTGCATGAAATACTCCATGCCACACTGTGATGTCTAGTGCATGAAATACTACATGCCACACTGTGTTGCATAGTGCATGCTGTACTCAATGCTACACTGTGGTGTCTAGTGCATGTTGTACTCCATGCCACAATGTGGTGTCTAGTGAATGAACTACTACATCCACAATGTGGTATCTAGTGCATGAAATACTCCAAACCACATTGTGTTGTCTAGTGCATGAAATACTCCATGCCACACTGTGGTGTCTAGTGCATGAAATACTCCATGCCACACTGTGATGTCTAGTGCATGAAATACTACATGCCACACTGTGTTGCATAGTGCATGCTGTACTCAATGCTACACTGTGGTGTCTAGTGCATGTTGTACTCCATGCCACAATGTGGTGTCTAGTGAATGAACTACTACATCCACAATGTGGTATCTAGTGCATGAAATACTCCAAACCACATTGTGTTGTCTAGTGCATGAAATACTCCATGCCACACTGTGGTGTCTAGTGCATGAAATACTCCATGCCACACTGTGGTGTCTAGTGCATGCTGTACTAAATGCTACACTGTGGTGCATAGTGCATGTTGTACTCAATGCTACACTGTGGTGTCTAGTGCATGTAATACTCCATGCCACACTGTGGAGTCTAGTGCATGAAATACTCCATGCCACACTGTGGTGTCTAGTGCATGAAGTACTACATGCCACACTGTGGTGTCTAGTGCATGAAATACTACATGCCATACTGTGGTGTCTAGTGCATGAAATACTCCATGCTACACTGTGGTGTCTAGTGCATGAAATACTCATGCCATACTGTGGTGTCTAGTGCATGAAATACTCCATGCCACACTGTGGTGTCTAGTGCATGAAATACTCCATGCCACACTGTGGTGTCTAGTGCATGAACTACTCCATGCCACACTGTGGTGTCTAGTGCATGAAATACTCCATGCCACACTGTGGTGCTAGTGCATGAAATACTCCATGCCACACTGTGGTGTCTAGTGCATGAAATACTCCATGCCACACTGTGGATCTATTGCATGAAATACTCCATGCCACACTGTGGTGTCTAGTGCATGAAATACTCCATGCCATACTGTGGTGTCTAGTGCATGGAATACTCTATGCCACACTGTGGTGTCTAGTGCATGAAATAATCCATGCCACACTGTGATGCCTAGTGCATGGAATACTCCATGACACACCGCACTGTGGTGTCTAGTGCATGAAATACTCCATGCCACACTGTGGTGTCTAGTGCATGAAATACGCCATGCTACAGTATGGTGTCTAGTGCATGAAATACACCATGCCACACTGTGATATCTAGTTCTTGAAATACTCCATGCCACACTGTGGTGTCTAATGCATGCATGATATACTCCATGCTACACTGTGATGTCTAGTTCATGAAATAGACCATGCCATACTGTGGTGTCTAGTGCATGAAATACTCCATGCCGAACTGTGGTGTCTAGTGCATGAAATACTCCATGCCAAACTGTGGTGTCTAATGCATGAAATACTCCATTCCATACTGTGGTATCTAGTGCATGGAATACTCCATGCCACACTGTGGTGTCTAGTGCATTAAATATTCCATGCCACACTGTGGTGTCTAGTGCATGAAATACTCCATGCCATACTGTGGTGTCTAGTGCATGGAATATTCCATGGCACACTGTGGTGTCTAGTGCATGAACTAATCCATGCCACACTGTGATGCCTAGTGCATGCAATATTCCATGACACACCACACTGTGGTATCTAGTGCATGAAATACTCCATGCCACACTGTGGTGTCTAGTGCATGAAATACTCCATGTCACATTGTGATGTCTAGTGCATGAAATACTCCTTGCCACACTGTGGTGTCTAGTGCATGAAATACTCCATGCCACATTGTGGTGTCTAGTGCATGAACTACTACTTGTCACACTGTGGTGTCTAGTGCATGAAATACACTATGCCACATTGTGGTGTCTAGTGCATGAAATACTCCATACCACACTGTGGAGTCTAGTGCATGTTGTACTCCATGCCACACTGTGGTGTCTAGTGCATGACATACTCCATGCCACATTGTGGTATCTAGTGCATGAAATACTCCATGCCACACTGTGGTGTCTAGTGCATGAAATACTCCATGCCACACTTTGATGTCTAGTGCATGAAATACTCCATGCCACACTGTGGTGTATAGTGCATGCTGTATTCAATGCTACACTGTGGTGTCTAGTGCATGTTGTACTCCATGCCACACTGTGGTGTCTAGTGAATGAACTACTACATGCCACAATGTAGTATCTAGTGCATGAAATACTCCATACCACATTGTGTTTTCTAGTGCATGAAATACTCCATGCCACACTGTGGTGTCTAGTGCATGAAATACTCCATGCCACACTGTTGTGCATAGTGCATGCTGTACTAAATGCTACACTATGGTGTCTAGTGCATGTTGTACTCCATGCCACACTGTGGTGTGTAGTGCATGAAATACGCCATGACACACTTTGGAGTCTAGTGTATACAATACTTCATACCACACTGCGGTGTCTAGTGCATGCTGTACTACATGCCACACTGTGGTGTCTAGTGCATGAAATACTCCATGCCATACTGTGGTGTCTATTGCATGAAATACTCCATGCCACACTGTGGTGTCTATTGCATGAAATACTCCATGTCACACTGTGATGTCTAGTGCATGAAATACTCCATGCCACACTGTGGTGTATAGTGCATGCTGTACTCAATGCTACACTGTGGTGTCTGGAGCATGTTGTACTCCATGCCACACTGTGGTGTCTAGTGAATGACCTACTACATGCCACAATGTGGTATCTAGTGCATGAAATACTCCATACCACATTGTGTTCTAGTGTATCGAATACTCCATGCCACACTATGGTGTCTAGTGCATGAAATACTCCATGCCACACTGTGGTGCATAGAGCATGCTGTACTAAATGCTACACTGTGGTGTCTAGTGCATGTTATACTCCATGCCACACTGTGGTGTGTAGTGCATGAAATACGCCATGACACACTTTGGAGTCTAGTGCATACAATACTCCATACCACACTGCGGTGTCTAGTGCATGCTGTACTACATGCCACACTGTGGTGTCTAGTGCATGAAATACTCCATGCCATACTGTGATCTCTAGTGCATGAAATACTCCATGCCACACTGTGATATCTAGTTCATGAAATACTCCATGCCACACTGTGGTGTCTAGTGCATGAAATACTCCATGCCACAATTTGATATCTAGTGCATGAAATAGACCATGCCATACTGTGGTGTCTAGTGCATGGAATGCTCCATGCCACACTGTGGTGTCTAGTGCATGAAATAATCCATGCCAAACTGTGGAGTCTAGTGCATGAAATACTCCATGCCATACTGTGGTGTCTAGTGCATGGAATACTCTATGCCACACTGTGATGTCTAGTGCATGAAATAATCCATGCCACACTGTGATGCCTAGTGCATGCAATACTCCATGACACACCGCACTGTGGTGTCTATTGCATGAAATACTCCATGCCACACTGTGGTGTCTAGTGCATGAAATACGCCATGCTACAGTGTGGTGTCTAGTGCATGAAATACTCCATGCCACACTGTGATATCTAGTTCTTGAAATACTCCATGCCACACTGTGGTGTCTAATGCATGGTATACTCCATGCTACACTGTGATGTCTAGTTCATGAAATAGACCATGCCATACTGTGGTGTCTAGTGTATGACATACTCCATGCCGAACTGTGGTGTCTAGTGCAAGAAATACTCCATGCCACACTGTGGTGTCTAATGCATGAAATACTCCATGCCATACTGTGGTATCTAGTGCATGGAATAATCCATGCCACACTGTGGTGTCTAGTGCATGAAATACTCCATGCCATACTGTGGTGTCTAGTGCATGCAATATTCCATGACACACCACACTGTGGTGTCTAGTGCATGAAATACTCCATGCCACACTGTGGTGTCTAGTGCATGAAATACTCCATGTCACATTGTGATGTCTAGTGCATGAAATACTCCTTGCCACACTGTGGTGTCTAGTGCATGAAATAATCCATGCCACACTGTGGTGTCTAGTGCATGAAATACTCCATGCCATACTGTGGTGTCTAGTGCATGGAATACTCCATGCCACACTGTGGTGTCTAGTGCATGAAATAATCCATGCCACACTGTGATGCCTAGTGCATGTAATACTCCATGACACACAACACTGTGGTGTCTAGTGCATGATATACTGCATGTCACATTGTGATTTCTAGTGCATGAAATACTCCTTGCCACACTGTGGTGTCTAGTGCATGTTGTACTCCATGCCACACTGTGGTGGCTAGTGCATGAAATACTACATGCCACACTGTGGTGTCTAGAGCATGCTGTACTCCATGCCACACTGTGGTGTCTAGTGCATGAAATACTCCATGCCACACTGTGGTGTCTAGTGCATGAAATACACCATGTCACATTGTGATGTTTAGTGCATGAAATACTCCTTGCCACACTGTGGTGTCTAGTGCATGAATTAATCCATGCTACACTGTGGTGTCTAGTGCATGCTTTTCTCCATACCACACTATGGGGTCTAGTGCATGAAATACCCCATGGTACACTGTGGTGTCTATTGCATGAAATACTCCGTGTCACACTGTGATGCACAGTGCCAACAATTCGCCATGCCACACGGTATGTCTAGTGCATGAACTACTCCTTACTACACGGTGGTGTCTAGTTCATGAACTACTCCATGCCACACGTTTGGTATCTAATACATGCTGTACCCCATGCCACACTGTGGTGTCTATTGCATGAAATACTCCATGACACACTGTGGTGTCTAGTGCATGAAATACTACATGTCATACTGTCATGTCTAGTGCATGAAATACTCCCTGCCACACTGTGGTGTCTAGTGCATAAAATACTCCATGCCACATTGTGATGTCTAGTGCATGAAATACTCCATGCCACACTGTGGTGTATAATGCATGTTGTACTCCATGCCACACTGTGGTGTCTAGTGAATGAACTACTCCATGCCACAATGTGGTGTCTAGTGCATGAAATACTCCATGCCACATTGTGGTGTCTAATGCATGAACTACTACATGTCACACTGTGGTGTCTAGTGCATGAACTACTACAGGGCGCACTGTGTGGTCTAGTGCATGAAATACACCATGCCACATTGTGGTGTCTAGTGCATGAAATACTCCATGCCACACTGTGTTGTCTAGTGCATGAAATACTCCATGCCACACTGTGGTGTCTAGAGCATGATGTACTCCTTACCACACTGTGTTGTCTAGTGCATGAACTACTCCATGCCACACTGTGGTGTCTAGTGCATGAAATACTCCATACCACACTGTGTTGTCTAGTGCATGAACTACTCCGTGTCACACTGTTGTGCACAGTGCTAGCAATTCGCCATGCCACTCAGTGTGTCTAATACATGAACTACTCCTTACTACACTGTTGTGTCTAGTGCATGAAATACTCCATGCCATACTGTGGTGTCTAGAGCATTTAATACTCCATGCCAAACTATGTTGTCTAGTGCATAAAATACTCCATGCCACACTGTGGTGTCTAGTGCATGAAATACTCCATACCACACTGTGGTGCCTAGTGCATGCTGTACTCCATACCACAATGTCGTTTCTAGTGCATGATGTACTCCATACCACACTGTGATGTCTAGTGAAGGAAATATTCCACGCCACATTGTTGTGTCTAGTGCATGAAATACCGCATGGTACACTGTGGTGTCTATTGCATGAAATACTCCGTGTCACCCTGTTGTGCACAGTGCTAGCAATTCGCCATGCCACACCCTGTGTCTAATGCATGAAATACTCCATGCCATACTGTGGTGTCTATTGCATGAAATACTCCATGCCACACTATGGTGTCTAGTGCATGAAATATTCCATGCCACACTGTGGTATCTAGTGCATGTTGTACTCCATGCTACACTGTGATGTCTAGTGCATGTTGTACTCCATGCTACACTGTGGTGTCTAGTGCATGCTGTACTCCATGTAACACTGTGGTGTCTAGTGCATGCTGTACTCCATGCTACACTGTGATGTCTAGTGAAGGAAATACTCCACGCCACATTGTTGTGTCTAGTGCATGAAATACCGCATGGTACACTGTGGTGTCTTTTGCATGAAACTACTCCTTACTACACTGTGGTGTCTAGTGCATGAACTAATCCATGCCACACTGTGATGCTTAGTGCATGCAATACTCCATGACACACCATACTGTGGTATCTAGTGCATGAAATACTCCATGCCACACTGTGATGTCTAGTGCATGAAATACTCCATGCCACACTGTGGTGTATAATGCATGTTGTACTCCATGCCACACTGTGGTGTCTAGTGAATGAACTACTCCATGCCACAATGTGGTGTCTAGTGCATGAAATACTCCATACCACATTGTTTGTCTAGTGCATGAAATACTCCATGCCACACGGTGGTGTATAGTGCATGCTGTACTCAATGCTACACTGTGGTGGCTAATGCATGTTGTACTCCATGCCACACTGTGGTGTGTAGTGCATGAAATACGCCATAACACACTTTGGTGTCTAGTGCATACAATACTCCATGCCACACTGTGATGTCTAGTGCATGCTGTACTCCATGCCATACTGTGGTGTCTAGTGCATGAAATACTCCTTGCCACACTGTGGTGTCTAGTGCATGAAATACTCCATGCCACACTGTGGTGTCTAGTGCATGAAATACTCCATGCCATACTGTCGTGTCTAGTGCATGAAATACTCCATGCCACACTGTGGTGTCTAGTGCATGAAATACTCCATGCCACACTGTGATATCTAGTGCATGAAATACTCCATGCCACACTGGGGTGTCTAGTGCATGAAATACTCCATGCCACACTGTGATGTCTAGTGCATGAAATACTCCATGCCACACTGGTGTATAGTGCATGCTATTCTCAATGCTACACTGCGGTGTCTAGTGCATGTTGTACTCCATGCCACAATGTGGTGTCTAGTGCATGAAATACTCCATACCACATTGTGTTGTCTAGTGCATGAAATACTCCATGCCACACTGTGGTGTCTGGTGCATGAAATACTCCATGCCACACTGTGGTGTATAGTGCATGCTGTACTAAATGCTACACTGTGGTGTCTAGTGTATATTGTACTCCATGCCACACTGTGGTGTGTAGTGCATGAAATACGCCATGACACACTTTGGTGTCTAGTGCATACAATACTCCATGCCAGATTGTGATGTCTAGTGCATGCTGTTCTCCATGCCATACTGTGCTGTCTAGAGCATGAAATACTCCATGCCACACTGTGGTGTCTAGTGCATGAAATACGCCTTGCTACATTGTTCTGTCTAGTGCATGAAATACTCCATGCCTCACTGTGATATCTAGTTCATGAAATACTCCATGCCACACTGTGGTGTCTAATGCATGAAATACTCCATGCCACACTGTGATGTCTAGTTCATGAAATACTCCATGCCACACTGTGGTGTCTAGTGCATGAAATACTCCATGCCACACTGTGGTGTCTAGTGCATGAAATACTCCATGCCACACTGTGTTGTCTAGTGCATGAAATACTCCATGCCATACTTTGGTGTCTAGTGCATGAACAACTCCATGCCACACTGTGGTGTCTACTGCATGAAATACTCCATACCACACTGTGCTGTCTAGTGCATGTTGTACTCCATGCCACACTGTGGTGTCTAGGGCATGACATACTCCATGCCACATTGTGGTATCTAGTGCATGAAATACTCCATGCCACACTGTGGTGTCTAGTGCATGAAATACTCCATGCCACACTGTGGTGTATCGTGCATGCTGTACTCAATGCTACACTGTGGTGTCTAGTGCATGTTGTAATCCATGCCACACTGATGTGTCTAGTGAATGAACTACTACATCCACAATGTGGTATCTAGTGCATGAAATACTCCATACCACATTGTGTTGTCTAGTGCATGAAATACTCCATGCCACACTGTGGTGTCTAGTGCATGAAATACTCCATGCCACACTGTGGTGCATAGTGCATGCTGTACTAAATGCTACACTGTGGTGTCTAGTGCATGTTGTACTCCATGTCACACTGTTGTTTGTAGTGCATGAAATACGCCATGACACACTTTGGAGTCTAATGCATACAATACTCCATACCACACTGCGGTGTCTAGTGCATGCTGTACTACATGCCACACTGTGGTGTCTAGTGCATGAAATACTCCATGCCATACTGTGGTGTCTAGTTCATGAAATACTCCATGCTACACTGTGGTGTCTAGTGCATGAAATACTCCATGCCACACTGTGGTGTCTAGTGCATGAAATACTCCATGCCATACTGTGGTGTCTAGTGCATGGAATACTCCATGCCACACTGTGGTGTCTAGTGCATGAAATAATCCATGCCACACTGTGGTGTCTAGTGCATGAAATACTCCATGCCATACTGTGGTGTCTAGTGCATGGAATATTCCATGCCACACTGTGGTGTCTAGTGCATGAACTAATCCATGCCACACTGTGATGCCTAGTGCATGCAATACTCCATAGCACACCACACTGTGGTGTCTAGTGCATGAAATACTCCATGCCACACTGTGGTGTCTAGTGCATGAAATACTCCATGTCACATTGTGATGTCTAGTGCATGAAATACTCCATGCCACATTGTGGTGTCTAGTGCATGAACTACTACTTGTCACACTGTGGTGTCTAATGCATGAACTACTACTGGGCACACTGTGGTGTCTAGTGCATGAAATACACCATGCCACATTGTGGTGTCTAGTGAATGAACTACTCCATGCCACACTGTGGTGTCTAGTGCATGAAATACTCCATACCACACTGTGGTGTCTAGTGCATGTTGTACTCCATGCCACACTGTGGTGTCTAGTGCATGACATACTCCATGCCACATTGTGGTATCTAGTGCATGAAATACTCCATGCCACACTGTGGTGTCTAGTGCATGAAATACTCCATGTCACACTGTGATGTCTAGTGCATGAAATACTCCATGCCACACTGTGGTGTATAGTGCATGCTGTACTCAATGCTACACTGTGGTGTCTAGTGCATGTTGTACTCCATGCCACACTGTGGTGTCTAGTGAATGAACTACTACATGCCACAATGTGGTATCTAGTGCATGAAATACTCCATACCACATTGTGTTTTCTAGTGCATGAAATACTCCATACCACACTGTGGTGTCTAGTGCATGAAATACTCCATGCCACACTGTGGTGCATAGTGCATGCTGTACTAAATGCTTCACTGTGGTGCCTAGTGCATGCTGTACTACATGCCACACTGTGGTGTCTAGTGCATGAAATACACCATGCCATACTTTGGTCTTTAGTTCATGAAATACTCCATGCCACACTGTGGTGTCTAGTGCATGAAAGACTCCATGCCATACTGTCGTGTCTAGTGCATGAAATACGCCATGCTACATTGTGGTGTCTAGTGCATGAAATACTCCATGCCACACTGTGATATCTAGTTCATGAAATACTCCATGCCACACTGTGGTGTCTAGTGCATGAAATACTCCATGCCACACTGTGATGTCTAGTGCATGATATAGACCATGCCATACTGTGGTGTCTAGTGCATGAAATACTCCATGCCACACTGTGGTGTCTAGTGCATGAACTACCCATGCCATACTGTGGTGTCTAGTGCATGGAATACTCCATGCCACACTGTGGTGTCTATTGCATGAAATACCCATGCCATACTGTGGTGTCTAGTGCATGGAATACTCCATGCCACACTGTTGTGTCTAGTGCATGAAATACTCCATGCCATACTGTGGTGTCTAGTGCCTGAAATAATCCATGCCACACTGTGGTGTCTAGTGCATGCTGTACTCCATGCTACACTGTGGTGTCTAGTGCATGAACTACTCCATGCCTCACTGTGGTGTCTAGTGCATGCTGTACTACATGCTACACTGTGATGTCTAGTGCATGCTGTACTCCATCTAATACTGTGATGTCTAGTGCATGCTGTACTCCATGCTACACTGTGGTGTCTATTGCATGTTGTACTCCATGCCACACTGTGGTGTCTAGTGCATGATGTACTCTATACTACACTGTGGTGTCTAGTGCATGCTGTACTGCATACCACACGGTGGTATCTAATGCATGCTTTATTCCATACGACAATGTCGTGTCTAGTGCATGCTGCACTCCATACCACACTGTGGTGTCTAGTACATGCTGTACTCCATACCACATTGTGGTGTCTAGTGCATGAATTAATCCATGCTACACTGTCGTGTCTAGTGCATGCTTTACTCCATACCACACTGGGGTCTAGAGCATGAAATACCGCATGGTACACTGTGGTGTATATTGCATGAAATACTCCGTGTCACACTGTGATGCACAGTGCCAGCAATTCGCCATGCCACACGGTGTGTCTAGTGCATGAATTACTCCTTACTACACTGTGGTGTCTATTGCATGAACTACTCCATGCCACACATGTGGTTTCTATTACATGCTGTACCCCATGCCACACTGTGGTGTCTAGTGCATGAAATACTCCATGCCACTCTGTGGTGTCTAGTGCATGAAATACTCTATGCCACACTGTGGTGTCTAGTGCATGAAATACTACATGTCATACTGTCGTGTCTTGTGCCTGAAATACTCCATGCCACACTGTGGTATCTAGTGCATGAAATACTCCATGCCACACTGTGGTGTATAATGCATGCTGTACTCAATGCTACACTGTGGTGTCTAGTGTATGTTGTACTCCATGCCACACTGTGGTGTGTAGTGCATGAAATACGCCATGACACACTTTGGTGTCTAGTGCATACAATACTCCATACCACACTGTGGTGTCTAGTGCATGAAATACTCCATGCCACACTGTGATATCTAGTGCATGAAATACTCCATGCCACACTGTGGTGTCTAGTGGAAGAACTATTCCATGCCACACTGTGGTGTCCAGTGTAGGAAATACTCCATGCCACACTGTGGTGTCTAGTGGAAGAACTACTCCATGCCACACTGTGGTGTATAGTGCATGAAATAATCCATGCCACACTGTGTTGTCTAATGCATGAAATACTCCATGCCACACTATGTTGTCTAGTGCATGAAATACTCCATGCCACACTGTGGTGTCTAGTGGAATAACTACTCCATGCCACACTGTGGTGTCCAGTGTATGAAATACTCCATGCCACACTGTGGTGTCTAGTGGAAGAACTACTCCATGCCACACTGTGTTGTCTAATGCATGAAATACTCCATGCCACACTGTCGTGTCTAGTGCATGCATAGCGGTATGTAAAGCTATGAACAATCTCTATTGTTTGAATTAATTTAATAACATATTGCTTTACTTAATAAATCTTTATAGACACATGCATTTTTAATTAACGCTAATGTATTTTGTAAGGACACAAACTATATGAACATTTTTGGTAAATTATATAAGAATAAGTGATCCGATTTTGAATAGTATTACATATATATAAAGCCATAACCATAAACATAAACATGCCATTCAATATGAAATAATAATAAAACGCATATTCAAATTTGCAAAGAAATCGGTGGAGGGCGGGTGGAGGGTGGGTGGAGGGCGGGTGGAGCGGTGGGTGGAGTGCGGGTGGAGCGGTGGGTGGAGGGCGTGTGGAGCGGTGGGCGCACCATGTGTTCGTTGTATTTGACCGTATAAGTCAGACATTGTAACAATTAATTATATAAAAGTCATTATCCGATTTTAAATATCGTTGCATGCAAAGCTGGGATCATACCCTTTAATTCTAAATATCGTTGCATGCAAAGCTGGGATCATACCCTTTAATTTTAAATATTATTGCATGTTTGCAAAGCTGGGATCATACCCTTTAATTCTAAATATTGTTGCATGTTTGCAAAGCTGGGATCATACCCTTTAATTCTAAATATTGTTGCATGTTTGCCAAGCTGGGATCATACCCTTTAATTTTAAATATTGTTGCATGTTTGCAAAGCTGGGATCATACACTTTAATTTTAAATATTGTTGCATGTTTGCAAAGCTGGGATCATACCCTTTAATTCTAAATATTGTTGCATGTTTGCCAAGCTGGGATCATACCCTTTAATTTTAAATATTGTTGCATGTTTGCAAAGCTGGGATCATACCCTTTAATTCTAAATATTGTTGCATGTTTGCAAAGCTGGGATCATACCCTTTAATTCTAAATATTGTTGCATGTTTGCAAAGCTGGGATCATACCCTTTAATTCTAATATTGTTGCATGTTTGCCAAGCTGGGATCATACCCTTTAATTCTAAATATTGTTGCATGTTTGCAAAGCTGGGATCATACCCTTTAATTTTAAATATTGTTGCATGTTTGCAAAGCTGGGATCATACCCTTTAATTCTAAATATTGTTGCATGTTTGCAAAGCTGGGATCATACCCTTTAATTCTAAATATTGTTGCATGTTTGCAAAGCTGGGATCATACCCTTTAATTCTAAATATTGTTGCATGTTTGCAAAGCTGGGATCATACCCTTTAATTCTAAATATTGTTGCATGTTTGCAAAGCTGGGATCATACCCTTTAATTCTAAATATTGTTGCATGTTTGCAAAGCTGGGATCATACCCTTTAATTTTAAATAGTGTTGCATGTTTGCAAAGCTGGGATCATACCCTTTAATTCTAAATATTGTTGCATGTTTGCAAAGCTGGGATCATACCCTTTAATTCTAAATATTGTTGCATGTTTGCCAAGCTGGGATCATACTCTTTAATTAAAACAATGTATACGGATTAGTATGCCATTGATATTACCTGTATGATATACAATATAATATGCTAATGTTAGGCTTCCTTCGATTTCTATTATTGATGAAATGTTCGTGACATCGTTTGTTCGTAAGGTCATGTTGGAATCGGCAATGTGAATGTACAATTTAATTATTTGAATCAATTATTTATCTTTATTAAGACAATATCGTGGAATATACTGTCATTAGCTTGTCCTGTCTTAATCAGAATGATGTGGAATTAAAAATATACAGTCACACTGTGTTTATTTTATTCATGTGAGTATATAGAGTGTTGGTATAGCTGCACAACATTAAGTAATATTGCAGATCATATAAATGGACACATGTATAATACACATGGCGAACTATTGCCACAATGAGAATGGATTCGGCAGTCTCTGTGTGTTGCACAAGGAAAGAGACTGAGTCATTTCCGTCATCTTTAAATATTTGTAGATATCCAGAAGGGACACGTACACCACTTGTCCCTCACAACTGTAGGTTGCAATCACACTGCGGAAGATGATTTGTTCATGCGAGGAAAGTATATCGCTGGCTTGCGGAAGGTCCATGGTTCTACCGGTGTGCATCTTGTGTCTGAAATACTGTTCGGATGTTATTAATCACTCTTGTTGGAGCGGATGATATTAATCACTCGTGTTGGAGCGGATGACAGAGTATTTGTGGTCATTCGTGTCGGAGGAAACCGGAGTACCCTGAGAAAACCCACCTGTCTGATCTGGTGACCACCGTACCATCTCACATACTTCCAAGTGTGAGGATGATCGAACTCTGGTTGCATTTGTGAGAAGCGAGCACATTAACCACTGCGCTAATCGAACAGCCACAACTATATATATGAGGTTACTTATAAACAAGTGAATAACAATTTGTGAATAAATATCCGTAAAACACACACACATTTTCATTGTTATATCGCTTTAAAGCACAATTGACATTAAATTATACAATCAATCGTATATCGTATTACGTATTATGCACATGCTACCGACCGATGTATTATTTGTAGCATGCGCGCAGAACGCAATTGTTTAAAACATGTTTGAATAGTAGTGTTTACTCTAGCCTAGGATATATTCAAGTAGTAGTTCTCTTCAATAGATCGAGTTGGCATGCTACCACATGACTCTAGGTTTTGATGACGAATGTTAATGAATCATGCGATTTTAGCGGATGTCCTACATCTGTTTGATTAGCTTTAGCATAATATAGAAACATGTTATACTAGTTTGGTGAACATGGTCTTACTGATAGATTGTGTCATTGGCAGCCGGTTGCATAGCTACGCCCCTGTACATCTGCCATAGACAGTTACGCGGTCAAATTCGTACCCTGGTCATACGTCCAGTACCCCTGGCCGTTGTACAATCAACTTCCATTTGTAACACTTTAAGTGATGCAAATATCATTCAAAGATTTAAGACTTGCACTGGCATAGTCATATTTGACTGGTACTCTATATGTGACTGAAATAATTATATTCTTACGTTGCGCATTGAAATGCAGTTGTTGGGCAGACATCCACACTATTTGTTCAAGTATGCCCCCATCTCACTGCAATGTCCACACCTACACCAATATTGTGTACTAACAGCTGGTTGTAAAGGTCCTGGTTATGGTGGCGGAGATTGAATACCAGATTCTGCAACTTCTCAACACCCATATGCTCAATGAAAATGTAATGCATTTTCTATGAGGTACATAAATAAACAGCCAGAATCCCATTAAGAAAAAAATACAGTATCTTATTAAAACATTTCAAACAAATACATCCTTCTCTGTTTTCCAATGTGACTTCATTGTGATGGTGCGTCACTCACTGTATGTGTGACGTGACCCTGTGTGACGTCCATGATTCGGTGATGAACACTTTTTATACCATTGAGACGCATTCGAATGAGCAAATGTATCTCTAAAAGGACTACATCTCGCGCGCAATACTGTATTATAATGGCCATGTATGTCTGCACAGCAAACATCATCAAAGGTATTGCAAAAACAACAAAAAGCTATGATGCTACTGATGTTTTGATGGTTTAGATTTCAAGATATGTTAGTTATAAGACATAAAGCTGGAATGTGTGTTTAATTGTGTGACACCCATGGTAAAGCGCACTATTTGGAATAGAAGGCCTGAAGGTTATCAGGTTCGATACTCGGTCACGGAACAAATGTAGTGTCATTGAGCAAGGCTCCTCATACACATTGCTTAGTACTGGTCAACCGCTTATGTCGATCAAGCTTACCCAGGAAAACAGGTCTAGGTCCCGCAAGGGTTTTCTTCGACATAAATGGAACATTCATAATTACCTCTTCCTATACTTCTACTCCTAGAACTTCCTCTCTGCCACCCCTATCACAACCCCTCTGCACGTTTACCTCCCTGCCAAGCTCGTGTCCGTCTTACACATAATACATGTTCATTATTATATATGGTTTTTGATTATATAAGTCTTGTACAATTTTCATGTAGTTGCATTTAGAATGAGTGGCAGAAAATCATCATTGATTGCCACTGAATTACATTTATTGCAATTCTGTTCTTTCTAATTCTTCCTTTAAAATTTAAGCATTCACAATTGTATAAGTTTATAGACTACGTCGTATATATTCAATGTAGCTTGTGCCAGCTGTTGTCAACTCGGTACCGGGCAACAAACAGTTCTCGCCTGTGGTCGCCTCATATATATTATAGTGGTAAACCATGTATGAATCCCGGGCAAGTGCGACATTTTCCGAAACAAACCAATTTGTATGTATGTATGTTCCATTAATGTCAAACCACTTGCGGGCCTATTCATGTTGTCCTGGTTAAACAGTACTAAGCCATGTGTGTAAGGTGTCTTGCTCAATGACACCCGGGACCGTTCAATTCCAAATGCGATGCTGGCCCACGGACGCGTCACGCCAATTTGTAGTTCAGCAAAGCTTAGTATCTATTTGTATTAAATTATTCTGTGATAAGCTATTAATTAATAATGATTATCCTGATACTTGATGCTCAAATTCTGCAAAACAATCGTGAGAAACGATATATTTTCTTTATAATGACTTATGAAAAATATGTTAAAAATATCCCATGTGCGCCCCAATGACAACTTCTGAAATTGTTTGACATTAATTTAACACTTATTCGGCATATGAAACATTTTGCACGGTTTCCAACTAAACACAATCACATTTACATCATTTGAGATACATTGTAATAATAATTGAGTCCGTTTCAACTTACTGTAATCGTTCATACTTCAATCTTGCTGGAATATTGACAGCAAGATTCCATGATTTTTCATCATTGCCGAAGGCGGACGATTCATTTCGAATATACATTCGGTTCCGATTGTAAACAAATGCGCGTGACCTGACCGACTCGGAAAGTCCTACTTTCGGTTTCGAGTTTTGTTTTATTGCAAAACAACACTGTTTACTAATTGAACATAGTTATACAAATTATAATTTAAGAATGTGTTGCAGCATTGCTACCCATACGTAAAATTTGAATTGTTCAAATATATTTTATGTCATACGATGTAATTCTGCTTTAACCGTGATGGCCTAATTAAGTGAACATTTCCACTCCTATTGTGGCCTTTATTATAAACCCCTCCCTCTTTCTTAGGAACGTGTGTTATTTTGACTTCGTGTGTGTATGTGTATGCGTGCGCGCGCGCGTTTGTTTGTGTGTGCGCGGGCAGGATAACTAAAAGAACTGTGGAAGCATTTGTATGACGTTTTGTGGATATATATAGAGAGTTGTACCAGGAGAAATAAGTCAAGGCACATGCTCATGGCAGTCAGCCTAGAGCAGGGGTTTACATATATCCGGTTAGTATTCTCTAGATACATTTGCGATTAAAATGATTTAGCTTACACAAACTTATACACGTTCGATTGCAACATAGGTTGTTACAACATAAGAGTATCTAGATCGCTTTCTAGACCTCAGTCCTGACGGAATCAATCGCCATGGGGGCAGGGGGATAGAATATGTGGACTCTAGGTGAGAAGTAGTACGGGAAGGTCACACCTGAAGCGAACGCGCTATCACTGGGCTAGCACGACTTCCATTTCCATTTCATCTTTAAAAGTATTTAAATTATTATCCATTTTTCAAAGTTTAAATTTTTTAATACATAATTAATGTTTTGTTGGCCTATATATAGACAGAAATGCAATCTTAAGTGTCTAGAATGGGGGTTTGGTTGTTTTGGGAACTCCATTATTGCAATATAACTGCTCTTGAGAGGCCTTTGTCACTCTTAGGACCCCGTTGATTGTTGGGAGGCATTTCTATCACATATATGGGACAAGATATAGTGATTTTAATCGCGATGGCGGCCATTTTGAATATCGCCCCATAGTAACCCTATGTCCGGGGTAGAAAATGTCTGCACCCTGATGTTTTTACCCCTGTGTATGTACTTGAATTTGAAGAATTTGCTGGACATAAAATTGTATACATTGTTATATTTTCCATATGCCATAGTCCAAAATACCTGCCTGTCTGCCTGCCGGCTTGTCTGTCCGTCCGTCCGCCAGTCAAACGCCGCCATGTCCGCCGACACAACCCCTCAGCCAGAGGACATACATGTATACTGTATTGTACTGTATGCATATAATATTCGTATAGTCTGTA
Organism: Archivesica marissinica; assembly: GCA_014843695.1. Classification (NCBI taxonomy): domain Eukaryota; kingdom Metazoa; phylum Mollusca; class Bivalvia; order Venerida; family Vesicomyidae; genus Archivesica; species Archivesica marissinica. The sequence continues at coordinate 60,786,510 of CM026392.1, forward strand.
TGCGCTGCCCGATTGCCCCTACTGTAACCTACAAGTTTCATAAATTCGTTTGATATTTTTCAAATTATCATAGATTAGATGTTTTATCAGTCGTACACAGGACACCACCAAGCATCCAACATTTTCTCGAATCAAGAAAGGTCAACCGAACACCTGTTTTTGGAGACCAATATACTGGGCTTGGCGACAAATCATCGGTTTACAAAATTAAATCTGATGACATGTGGCATAACATAATAGTTTCAATATCATAAACTAGTGGGCACGCGGTATCCTTCCGCCACGATGTGATCCAGTCCAGATCCGACACCAACTGTTAATGGCTGTCCGATAAACGCATTGGTTAGCCCACTCGCTTCTCACCAATGCAACCAGGGTTCGATCATCGGACCGGGAAGTATGTGAGATGGTACGGTGGTCGTAAAGATCGGACAGGTGTGTTTTCTCCGGGTACTCCGGCTTCCTCCCACATGAATGACCACATGTACGCTTTCATCCGCGCCAACGAGAGTGATTTATATAAGTTGTTAAAACTTGCTTCGCAATCGTTGTAAAATAAATAAAGTTTAAACTAACAGTTAATGGATTGGTCCTAGATTGTGGACCTTCACTCCAAAAAAAAGTATGAACATACATCCGGAGATGTTTGCCTAACGAAAACATAACATACTAGCGGAGGTAATTAACGGTGACATTATTCGGATAATCCAATACAAGTTGCTTCCCTTTCATCGTTAAGCAAACATTGAAACTAGATATTGAACTATTAATATCGATTGTGCAAACGTATTTATGTGTGGGCGTCCGTAGGCTGCTGTAGGTTCGGATCCCACGCGGAAGGTTGGTGGTTCTACCCATGTACCCGTCCGTGACAGAAATTGTATACGAAGACCAGCTGGAATGTTGGATTGTTCCAAAGGCTATCGATGAGATTTTAAATATAGAAACAAACTAGAGAGAATCACTCGGGGAGATGAAAACCACGAGGTATTTAGTTTTAACAATACTTTATGCTGAATATACATAATCATAATATGTACACACATGTAGGATTGATTGTGTCAGCTGGCTGGTGAGCATGTTGGTGTGAATCTTCGGGCAGGCAGGGGTAGGCATGCAGGCAGATACTGACGAGTCACCCGATTTCAGTTGGGGGGGGGGGGCAACGTTATAGATACATTACGCTTATACTATATATTATACTAATGAATTATTTGTCAAAATGTAATGTAAGTTGGTGAAAACTATTGTTTTTATTAGAGTTTCGATATTGACGTCATTTCTCATTAGGGCACTCAGCCCCATTCCTGTAAATGTGATAACGGCAGGTGTTCATCTAGCTGATTCTGCTAGTAAACCAATAGCGAATTTATGGAGAAGGAACCCCCCCCCCCCACAAAATCTACACAGCGTAGTAGTGCTATCAAGCTCAAATTGATAGCCTGTTCATTTCATAGCCGGTTCATTTCATAGCACAGCCTGTTCATTTCATAGTCTGTTCATTCCTATTAGATGTACATTTTGTATATACAATAAGAAGTCAATTTATTTATAGAGATTTCAATTTCATAACTAATAAGTAACCGTTTTCAACCTTACTAAATTTCGAAGAGTTTATACATTTAGAATTTTTGTTCGTTACAATTAAGCACATCAAATATTTCATATCTTTACACAGATAATTACTGCCATTCACACTAGATAGTTATTGTGCAACATCTATATTACTCGTCTGCGTAATATGATTACAGGAGATTAGTGTCAGAGTAGTATAAACATTACTTATTTGTTCTGCTGCATATGTGGGTACATAATAAAAGTGTCGACCAAGCGTCTGCCACAAAGATATATGCCACGGGCATTCTGGGTCCATGAAGATTCAAAATGCACCCATTGGCTGCCTAATCTGGGTAGGTGTGCGTTCGAATCCAGCACTAGCTGATATACCCCGATATTCTAGATGCATTACGCTAATCCAGAATCTGAAACAAGTTAAATAAATAAGAATTAAACTTTTCGTAAAATTTAAATTGTGAATTGGATCTTTTAATCATAGCCTGACCCGACCCGGTACCTCACACCAACCGAGTTCCCCAAACAAACTACATACACTACAAAAGAACCATAGACCCAACACAACTAAGCCGGGTCGGCAGTAGGTCCAGTACGCGACGATACGCTCCTAGAGTGTATACATTTGTACTATGCTTAATGGGGTCTGTTGAAGATCGATTTCAATTTGAAGCATTGCCTTAGTTCATATTATTACACCAAACACATCATTTTCAGTTCTTTATTATTTCAGTTCTTAATTTAATGACTGATTTAGCCGATATTTACGTATACGACTCAATCTATAGACTGACTGAATCGATATGTACGACGTTCTTAGTATATATATTTTTTATATTAGGTCCGAAATAGTAATAGTCGACGGTCAGTCAGGAGTGACCAAAGGTGTGGTCAGTCAGGCGATTATACATGAATGTATATTGCGAAAATCGGGCGATTTTATATCATTCGAGCTAGCACAGGCTACGAGAACACATGGTTTGTTAGCCATACAATAAACAAGTTCTGGTAAAGATTTGGGACTTTATTAAACAGACAGAAGGAGTCACGGTAAGTGTACCGTAATCGTATTGTAAAGTTCCAAGTCCAATTTTTATAACACAAGTATTTATTCTCCATTAAATTGTTACTATACGTTGCCATACGGCGCTTTCAAAATCCCAGTTCGTCTCCCTCTAATATAAATGTATCTAATCTTTTATAGAGAAGCAAGCGCTAGTAGGACAGTAGAGGTTGTGATTAAGTGTAACATAGACAGTAGCGCCAGTAGGACAGTAGAGGTTGTGATTAAGTGTAGCATAGACAGTAGCGCTAGTAGGACAGTAGAGGTTGTGATTAAGTGTAGCATAGACAGTAGCGCTAGTAGGACAGTAGAGGGTGTGATTAAGTGTAGCATAGACAGTAGCGCTAGTAGGACAGTAGAGGGTGTGATTAAGTGTAGCATAGACAGTAGCGCTAGTAGGACAGTAGAGGGTGTGATTAAGTGTAACATAGACAGTAGCGCTAGTAGGACAGTAGAGGGTGTGATTAAGTGTAACATAGACAGTAGCGCTAGTAGGACAGTAGAGGTTGTGATTAAGTGTAGCATAGACAGTAGCGCTAGTAGGACAGTAGAGGTTGTGATTAAGTGTAGCATAGACAGTAGCGCTAGTAGGACAGTAGAGGGTGTGATTAAGTGTAACATAGACAGTAGCGCTAGTAGGACAGTAGAGGGTGTGATTAAGTGTAGCATAGACAGTAGCGCTAGTAGGACAGTAGAGGGTGTGATTAAGTGTAACATAGACAGTAGCGCTAGTAGGACAGTAGAGGGTGTGATTAAGTGTAGCATAGACAGTAGCGCTAGTAGGACAGTAGAGGGTGTGATTAAGTGTAGCATAGACAGTAGCGCTAGTAGGACAGTAGAGGTTGTGATTAAGTGTAGCATAGACAGTAGCGCTAGTAGGACAGTAGAGGTTGTGATTAAGTGTAGCATAGACAGTAGCGCTAGTAGGACAGTAGAGGGTGTGATTAAGTGTAGCATATACAGTAGCGCTAGTAGGACAGTAGAGTGTGTGGTTATGTGTAGCATAGACAGTAACGCTAGTAGGATAGTAGAGGGTGTGATTAAGTGTAGCATAGACAGTAGCGCAAGTAGGACAGTAGAGGTTGTGATTATGTGTAGCATAGACAGTAGCGCTAGTAGGACAGTAGAGGGTGTGATTAAGTGTAACATAGATAGTAGCGCTAGTCGGACAGTAGAGGGTGTGATTATGTGTAGCATAGACAGTAGCGCTAGTAGGACAGTAGAGGTTGTGATTAAGTGTAGCATAGACAGTAGCGCTAGTAGGACAGTAGAGGGTGTGATTAAGTGTAGCATAGACAGTAGCGCTAGTAGGACCGTAGAGGGTGTGATTAAGTGTAGCATAGACAGTAGCGCTAGTAGGACAGTAGAGGGTGTGATTAGTGTAGCATAGACAGTAGCGCTAGTAGGACAGTAGAGGGTGTGATTAAGTGTAGCATAGACAGTAGCGCTAGTAGGACAGTAGAGGTTGTGATTAAGTGTAGCATAGACAGTAGCGCTAGTAGGACAGTAGAGGTTGTGATTAAGTGTAGCATAGACAGTAGCGCTAGTAGGACAGTAGAGGGTGTGATTAAGTGTAACATAGACAGTAGCGCTAGTAGGACAGTAGAGGGTGTGATTAAGTGTAGCATAGACAGTAGCGCTAGTAGGACAGTAGAGGGTGTGATTAAGTGTAACATAGAGACAGTAGCGCTAGTAGGACAGTAGAGGTTGTGATTAAGTGTAGCATAGACAGTAGCGCTAGTAGGACAGTAGAGGGTGTGATTAAGTGTAACATAGACAGTAGCGCTAGTAGGACAGTAGAGGGTGTGATTAAGTGTAACATAGACAGTAGCGCTAGTAGGACAGTAGAGGGTGTGATTAAGTGTAACATAGACAGTAGCGCTAGTAGGACAGTAGAGGGTGTGATTAAGTGTAGCATAGACAGTAGCGCTAGTAGGACAGTAGAGGGTGTGATTAAGTGTAACATAGACAGTAGCGCTAGTAGGACAGTAGAGGTTGTGATTAAGTGTAACATAGACAGTAGCGCTAGTAGGACAGTAGAGGGTGTGATTAAGTGTAGCATAGACAGTAGCGCTAGTAGGACAGTAGAGGGTGTGATTAAGTGTAACATAGACAGTAGCGCTAGTAGGACAGTAGAGGTTGTGATTAAGTGTAGCATAGACAGTAGCGCTAGTAGGACAGTAGAGGGTGTGATTAAGTGTAACATAGACAGTAGCGCTAGTAGGACAGTAGAGGGTGTGATTAAGTGTAGCATAGACAGTAGCGCTAGTAGGACAGTAGAGGTTGTGATTAAGTGTAGCATAGACAGTAGCGCTAGTAGGACAGTAGAGGGTGTGATTAAGTGTACATAGACAGTAGCGCTAGTAGGACAGTAGAGGGTGTGATTAAGTGTAGCATAGACAGTAGCGCTAGTAGGACAGTAGAGGGTGTGATTAAGTGTAGCATAGACAGTAGCGCTAGTAGGACAGTAGAGGTTGTGATTAAGTGTAGCATAGACAGTAGCGCTAGTAGGACAGTAGAGGGTGTGATTAAGTGTAGCATAGACAGTAGCGCTAGTAGGACAGTAGAGGGTGTGATTAAGTGTAGCATAGACAGTAGCGCTAGTAGGACTGTAGAGGGTGTGATTAAGTGTAGCATAGACAGTAGCGCTAGTAGGACAGTAGAGGTTGTGATTAAGTGTAGCATAGACAGTAGCGCTAGGCAGTAGAGGTTGTGATTAAGTGTAGCATAGACAGTAGCGCTAGTAGGACAGTAGAGGGTGTGATTAAGTGTAGCATAGACAGTAGCGCTAGTAGGACAGTAGAGGTTGTGATTAAGTGTAGCATAGACAGTAGCGCTAGTAGGACAGTAGAGGGTGTGATTAAGTGTAGCATAGACAGTAGCGCTAGTAGGACCGTAGAGGGTGTGATTAAGTGTAACATAGACAGTAGCGCTAGTAGGACAGTAGAGGGTGTGATTAAGTGTAACATAGACAGTAGCGCTAGTAGGACAGTAGAGGTTGTTACAGATAGCTGATAGTTCCCCGGGGGTTGGACAACGGTTTGTGTATATGAGAAACCAGTGTTGGGTAGTGATAGCGAGGATGAGAAGCGGCTTAGGCAGGCCGAGACTAGAGCCGTTATAATGCCTAAGTCCACAACAACTAGGCAGAAGTATGTTAGTAGTCATGCTAATAAACCTTATTTTTGTTCACGCACTACAAGTCGTGATGAGGGACCATCAACTCCACTGGCACGGGATACAAACCAACTTTTTCGGGGCAGACGATAGGTTACAAGCAGCGACGTTTGTTTCGCATGCGGACAACAAGGCCACTTCCGGTACAACTGCCCAGCGTGGCCTAGTAAACCCTGGCAGTACAGAAACCACGTGTGGGGAAGGCCAGACAGTACCATCACAGGAGACAAAAACATCAATGATAAGTATTTCACTGACTATTTTGACTATACAAGCTTTTTTCGAAATAAATATTTTTATCATAAATATCAGACCTTCTTAGGATTTTCATTAAAGGGAAAATACTACTGCTTTACAGTTTTACCTTTCGGACTGCGTTGCGCCCCCTTTTGCTTCACGAACGTTTTAAGGGAACTAGTAAAATGTTGGCGTTATCAAAGTATCCTTATTATTATGGTTCTAGATGATGATTTTGCCACCAATACTAATCTACAATATTCTATGAGAGATTCCGACTTTGTTAAAGACAGGCTAACTAATCTACAATATTCTATGAGAGATTCCGACTTTGTTAAAGACAGGCTAACTAATCTACAATATTCTATGAGAGATTCCGACTTTGTTAAAGACAGGCTAACTAATCTACAATATTCTATGAGAGATTCCGACTTTGTTAAAGACAGGCTAACTAATCTACAATATTCTATGAGAGATTCCGACTTTGTTAAAGACAGGCTAACTAATCTACAATATTCTATGAGAGATTCCGACTTTGTTAAAGACAGGCTAACTAATCTACAATATTCTATGAGAGATTCCCACTTTGTTAACGACAGGCTAACTAACCTACAATATTCTATGAGAGATTCCCACTTTGTTAAAGACAGGCTAACTAATCTACAATATTCTATGAGAGATTCCGACTTTGTTAAAGACAGGCTAACTAATCTACAATATTCTATGAGAGATTCCCACTTTGTTAAAGACAGTCTAACAAAAGCAGGATTTGTTATCACTATATAAAGTATCTATTTAAAGCAGCATTACATCGTAATAAAGGATGTTTTGTGTAAAATATAAATACTAATGGGTGTGTGTTTACAAAAATCGATATAGTCGTTCAGAAACGATAAAATTCCAATAAATTTAAACCGTCGTATACGCGAATTGTTTACAAACACCGAAACGTCAACACGCACTGTTTATCAACAAACCAAAATATAAACATGTACAACGCGCATGCGTGAATATAGCGGATGTAGAAAAGCACGTTGAACATGACAGAAGTTTATGTTGAGATAAAGATTTTACGGAAGTTTATGTATGTCCCATTAATGTCAAACCCCTTGCGAGAACCTATACAACAGTGGTTATGAATCGACATATCAAGTAATTCAATTAAAACAGACAACGTGGGGCAAATGGGGAGGATTTAGAAAGACATTGAAATTCACCAATTCCGTCGCGTATTATATACTAAACTGCTAAACGCAAGGTTTGGTGCTATGTTTTATTTTGTAAGAATTATTTTAGTTTTGAGCACTAACGATGTATCTTATAACTACCAGTAGTTGTTTAATCATTGTAGCGCTTAAAATCAACACACTATGGTATGTCAGTGGACAAACTGGACATACCTTTTGTCAAACAATCGTTATAATTTATGGGGCCCCCCACGGGGTATAAAACCAAGACATATTTGAGAAAGAAGACAGTTACTTTATCGCCTATAGATGTTCGTAAATACCAAATTGGTTGTGCTTAGAATACATTTGATATTCAAAGTTTATGTTATGTTATGATTCGGGTTTTACGCCTGCATCAGCACCATTTTGGGCTATATCGCCGGCGGGCAGTTTACCTAACAACACCTTTCCTGGGCAGGCTCCAGCGGTTAACCAGTACTTGGGTGCACCAACCTCCGTAAGAAACTGCCAACTTTTTCATATAAATGAGACACGGCCTGAGCGGGGCTCGAACCCGTGACCATCAGTGATGATAGGTTACAGTGGTATACAAGTCAGCGACCTTAACCACTCGACCACGGAGGCGGACTTATATTCAAAGTAACAATGAAGGTATTTGTTTTTACAGTTAATACGCTATTTATTCTAAATGTAATATATACATGCAGGAGACAAGTGGAAAATGGTGTTTAGCAATATCAAAGACTGTGCCATAACAAAGATTGATACATAATTATTACGAATCATTGCATACATTTCTATTGCCGATTCTCATGCATTAAAGGCTATTCTGAAAAATAGCCCCACCCTGGACGTTCTTTTGTCGGGGGTGGCATCAAAACCAGTTTGCATTTTGGGTGTTTTTTTTCCTGGCAACACATCTACATGTTACTCCACTTATCATACACCTTTCTAAAATGGCGAGGGTTGACAACCTGCTTCAACAGGGGGGGTCTTTGTTTAGGGACAGCTGCAAATTACATATTTGTACCTTAACACATGGTCTGCTAGGCATCTGTTGTTCGTTTTTGCCAGGAATCTAATTAACACCCATTTCATTTTGTGAGTTTGCATACCCACATGTATGCAATACCCGTTACATGTAATTTGAAATGTTTTAATAATATACCATAATGGTGTGAGTTTGCGCCCCATCAGAACCATAGTGATGATGTATGTAGTGAAGCCGTTTAAATCAACACGGCCTCTTCCTCGTGACAATGTGTTCCATTAAGGGGATGAGGCAGCGAAATCAATTAAACTAATGATGAAATAACTTGTTTCGCAATCAAGCAATTTGAATAAACTAGATAAGATATTCACCCAGCTAAAATTAAGAATTGCTATGGGTATGTGTCATTCTTGTTGCAGAATTGTGTATTATTGAAGACATGTCAGGCATCAGGGTACTGTCGAGTGTCCACAAGATGAACACGGACGGAAACACCACAATATTAAATAACAGAGAGATCATTCATAAGGTAACTTCATTAATACATTGAATACACTAAAGCAGCTGTGTCGCATATTAATTATTTTATTTTAATAGACCAGATTCTCACACCTTATTTAATTTATTATTATTATATAAACAGGTATAAATTTATAATGCCTGAATGACCATGTAAGAGTTTATTATATTGACTGTATATCGATACTTTGGACACTATATAACCCTCCTCAAAGGGTCGTGAATATGCCACCACCTAAAGAAATGTTCATATTACTTGGAGAATGTAATTTGTTTTTCCATCAATCAATAATTAACCATGTAATAGGAATGGGTGCTAATGTTTATAGCTACGTCTGTCTGGGGACAGGGTATCTCAAAAATATGTTGATAGACTTTGTGGATGTTTGCTGGTGTATGATTTGTGTGAATTCGGTCAAATGTCTTGTGTGATCAGCGACGGGTCCACTCCAATTGATTTCTATAGTAGGAAACCTCGTATGAACTGTCAAATAAACAATACCATGCGTTTGACCTTTCAATGTCGAATCGGGGTCATGCTAATCTTTTGTCAAATACCAGCAATCCAAGTGCTATTCCCTAGTTTTATAGATCTAGATTTTATGGTCATTCTGAAATTTGTGTATTACCGACAGCATAACAGCTTATGTATACAGGTGCCCTCTGAGCAGTATTGTATGCACCTGGTAAAACCACCAACCTGATATAATTGGACACCACCAGTGGAACTGAACCTATAGAGTTGAGAAGCAGGTGACTGACTACCTTGGATACTCATCCACGGAGATATAGTGGCTGTTGCAGACAGATAGTGGATGTAGCATTCTGTCAATAGCTTCATATAAACTTCCGAGTTAAAATGGGATCATTGTGTAAAACTAGGCCAGCTTACAATACTGAATTTACACAACATTTGCTTCGTACAAAGCCAGATCAGTACTTTGACGATCATTTTAACCATTGTCTGGTTTGTCAGGGTAAACTGGTTCTAGTTTGGTTTAGTACCAGTATTATTGATATTGTATTTTATTTACAGGCTATGAAGAATATAGCAACAACTGGACACATTATGCTGTGACAGAACCGAAGTAGTGTGGATATATATGCGATAATGCCAATCATATCCAGACACTATGCAGTGAAGAAAAACGGACAGAACAAACTGTGCCGACTCAACATGATTCGGGGATTACTAACTGTAACTTATCTCCCCCTCAAACTAAAACTTTATTTGAAACAAAGAAATGAAAGAGAACAATTGTCATTTAATGCATTTTTATTCCAGATGATTATACAGCAATTCATTTCATTAAGATCCATAATATCAAATTTATTTGGTTATTAGTTTGTTCCATTGCGTCCCAACATTTCCATGTATATTCCATTGCTATCCCAACATTTCCATGTAGTACCGAAGACACTGTCAGAACATATCCGTCTAGGACCAACCGTTCAATCTGAAACAAGAGTAAATTATCATAAAAGTCTGAATGTATTAGTGACATTTGAGGTTAGTAATATCTAGGATGCAAGTTAATTTAAACAAGAGCACCATGAACTTTTGAAGGCCTCAGTGTGCTCACCAGAGTTCAAAGGGTTATACAAACACAGTATCTGGAACGTTTGCATATTCTCCGTGGCCTAGTGGTTAAGGCGTCCGTCCACATATGTAGCGGGAGGTCGAAAATTCGAACCTCGCCAGAAATGGCTAGCCCTTTCAATAGGGGTGACATTAAAATAAACAATACGTTACACTATTTTTATTCTATTTAAAGCTAGTTTAACAGGTCGCCCAATGAATGGTTATAGTTGCAACACAGCTAGTACACATATCCACTAGCCACATTATCTGAGAAGTATGGTTTCTGATATTAAAGATGATTTTTAAAATGTTGAAGTTTCGTCAATTAACATTATGACATAAGGGAGGGGGGATGAGGTATATCACTGATGTCCAATGGAATCGCTCACCTGTGACAACTGTATGAGGTTAAGTTTAAACTTTATTTATTTAACAATGACTGGGAAATAAGCTGTAACATCTTATATTAATCACTCTTGTTGGAGCGGATGACATAGTATTTGTGGTCAT